>CM074954.1:23865576-23879492 GCA_037577455.1 Pangasius macronema
AGTCCATTAGTTTTTGACCAAATCTGGATCTTACATTGTCAAGGAGGAATGCTGGATTACCTGCTAAAGTCCTCAAGCTTGACTTAGGAGATGGATGAATATCAAAAATAAGTGATTATAGTGCCAACAGAGTAGCGTTTGTATTTGGTCAATTGAAATAATTCATGATAAATCATATTTATCAGTAACTGCTATGTATCATATGGTAATTACAGTGAAACTAATAAGATGTCTATTTATGAGATTGAGGAATATAAATCTGAGAGTTTAAAGTGTAAATGTTTTCCTGTTCCTCGTGCTGTTTTTCATATCGAAGCCTTCTGCTTGTGAGTAACGACCTGAGCTGATAAATTCACTCAGCAGCGATTTCTAAATCATATTTGTTATCTAAATCGGTATTATGTTTTCCGCTCGTTGTTCGGGAGAGCATTTTGTCATGGAAAGTAGCATATTTTTCTGCAACACAGATGAATAATTTATCAGGTAGACACTCCTGCTGACTCGAAACTTCAAAGATCTCGACGAGAGAGTTCAAGTGCTTAGCTAATTAATTAGGCATAAGCAAATTTCTCTCTGGAAGGGGCCGTGCAGGTCAGAAAAAGCGCTGGACCTCAGTGGAATCAATAATCACTGGGGTATCAATTCACCGCAGGAGAAAATCGTGCTGTGAGGAAGCCATTATTTTACAGAATGCCTGTTGAATCGGTTGTTTTGAGATTTTTTTTAGAATATATCACGTTATATTACTTTATTTACAGACATTTGCTTGTGATTTATTGCTTCTCAGATGAACATGGTTAAGACCACGTGTATTTACACAACTGCTGCTACAGTTAAAGAAGTGTCTAATTATCCTCACTTTCAATCTGATAATGATTTAAAGTATGATCTGTGTGTATAAGAGATAACTATAGAGCTTGAATAACAACAACAAATTAACAAAATAATTAGATATACTGACTGACATTTTGATTGAGCTAACATAAGAAAGTTCTAGAGTGCTACTAATTTACAGCGACTCTAGTCCTACAAACTTTTCTTCTTTTGTTTAATGAAAAAAAAAAAAGTTTATGCAGCCATTACATTCTTGTTTACGTAAAGAAATCTACTCTGAAATCAGTGCTATGAAATATTCAGTTTTGACAATAAACAAAAAAACAAAACTGAACTCCAAACCTTTCTGAAGTTTTACTGAAATTAAAAATCATTAAAGAAATATGAACCTTTGCCATTAAATTAAAAACACAGTTGGTGTGAACCTCCAGCAAAAAACAGTGACTTAAAGTCGATAAATTAGTCTTTCAAACCTTTAAGCTAATTAAAGTTAGTTCAAATTAAGTTTAATTAAAAAAAGGTAGCTAGCATAATGTAATAACATACAGCCAGCTAGTTACGGATTCACCATACTGTTTTATACTATAAAATGTTTCCGAGTGCTCATAATATCTATACAATGCCATCGTTTACGGACTTGCATCCATTGACCCCTTTCGGATATTCCGGCTAGCTTGAGCTGACCGTTACTTATAATTAATAGCAGATTTTTTATTTCTTGTTCTGAAAAGACAGCCAGATCGCAGCTCGGCCGATGTGTGTAGTGCGGCAGGCGGATGGATTCAGAAATGAATAGGATGCTCTACATTTACAGCATTAAAGTGTGATGCATCACCGGGAAACACATTATGTTTAAACATACGCAATAAATGTTTTGCTAAAGTCAATAAGGGATAGGGTTTGTTTTCCTGTTCTGTTTGTCTATCAAGCAACTACGAATAAAACTAACAGCCTGGACACACTTGCTACTGATTCGTCCACCCCTGATTAGGGTAGAAATGTACTTATCTGATTAAAATATTGTGCAACAAAGTTATTACCAGAAGTAAATACATTTGTGTTGATGAAAGGTTCTGCATGGAAACACACATGTAGATTAGATCAGCACCGGGCTCGGTTAAGCAGCTATGCAAGTACACTGATAGTCCCCTCAGGCCTTGTGTGTGTGTGTGTGAGAGAGAGAGAGAGAGAGAGAGAGAGCAGTGTACACTTATCCATATCTCACTAGGAAAAAAATAATTGCATGCATTATGTGTAAGCAAAAATGCTGCATCAACATAATTACTCGCTTGTGAGGTCAATGAAGGTATTTCTGCTGTGACACTGAGTTATATTCCCATGTAGTGCATGACAAAAACAGAAACCAGCAAATTGCACTGGAGAGAAAGAGAAATGTACACCAGCAGCTAGTGTGTGTACCAGATTTAAATTATTTGTAAAGTCCAGAATTGCTTTGCTAAGCAGTATGTAAGGAAATACTGTAACAAAAACTATACATTTTTCATGATGTGTGAACATGTGAGAAATATGCAGTAGTGTGTTGCAGCGTATTATGCCCTGAAACTGCACAAATGCACCCAAGTAAACATATGGACAGTGTTCAAGCACACGTAAAATGAATTATTCACGTGAAAAAGTATTGTGAAAATAAATGAACCGTGTCAAAATAACGATAAATGAATCATGTGTAAAAAAAAAAAAAAAGGTCGAAAATAAATGAAATGAAAAATAAATTAATCTTGTGTTAGAAATGACACATGGAAAAAAAATCTGTACAAAATGATAAAATAATAATAATGATGATAATAAACAAATCATGTGTAAAAAAAAATCAAATATGAAAATAAATGTTTCATGTAAAAATGAAATATAAAACTAAATAATGTGTAAAATAAATCATGTGAAAGATGATTTGTGTACAAAACTAAACATGAAAGTAAACGAATCGTGTGTAAAAATCATAGATAATAAAATGATTCATGTATAAAATATCGCGTGAAAATTAAAAATGACATCTGAAACTGAAATTGTGGGTGAAAATCATGTTTAAAAAAATGTAAAAGTAAACGAATCATTTGTAAATATCACCTGGGAAAATAAGTGATTTGTGTGTTAAAATGATGTGAAAAGAAAAGAATCATGAAAAAAATCGCAATGAAAAATAACAGATTTTTGTGTAAAAAATATATGAATTGAGTGTAAAAAAAAAATGACATGAAAATAAATGATTTAATTGTTAAAATGCATGTGGAAATCTTGTAAAAAAAATCTTGAATCTTGTAAAAACCTCATATTACTCATACAGTATGATTACTTATATGTAAAGCTCGTAGGAGTTTTCCGTAAGGGAATGCACCCTCGTTATTTTGGTAATGATCTTGGTAAATCTAAGAGCCAAAACCTAAGAGCAGGAACATGTTCGGTCTTGAACATCCATTTAACTGCGACATACTCGGCTTTGTAACACTAACAGCCGATTCCGAGTGCCACTCATGAAGCGTTTCACCATTGTTTTCCATCATGCAGCAAATTAAAGCTCTCATAAGGCTGGAAATGGAGTGCAAATGGATGTGTTTGCTAAAAGCCCCTCCTCCCAGGGGGGGAAGAGGAGGAGGAATGAAGAGCTGCCTGGAGTTAATACAGAAGTTGTTTCTCTGTGATGCATGCTGGGTGAGATTGCACCATTTATATTAGCACTAACGTTATTATTAACATTATTGCAGCCCTAAGAGCAAACTGTGGGACCATGAAAAAAAAAAAAAAAGAAATACAGCAAAATTAGTGAAACTATAATTTGTTTGTTAAGCACGGTGTTCATTACTTTTCTTTAGGGAAAAAATGCACCTGGTGTTTATTGCTTTTGCACATTCTGCTTTGGAATTAACGGTCATGCTCTTGCGGTGAGTTTTCTCTTTGAAATCCTGGATAAATGAGTTGGAAAGAAAGTTAAAAAAAAATCACACACACACACACACACATATATATATATATATATGCACCACTTTGAGCGAGTCACCTTTTCCAAGAAGGTTTTAACTGAATGTGAAAGACGGCTTGAATGTATTACGGGAAAAAAGGATCACTATTCATAAAGTCTGGACATTCAAATCAAAGATTTTATAGACGTGCCACGTAAAAAGGAATATGACCTTGGGTGTGTGTGAATATATCTCTAAACAGACATGGCTGAACTGTTCACTCGGTTACTGCAAAGAAAACGAAATGAGGGCATCGATTTATTACCTATAATTATTTATTGCTCGGTCTTTTCTGAAAATGAGGTTTTAATTTCTTCTATACTGAACTTCTTATCCAGCATCCGACCAAGTTCAGTGTCACCTCTGCACTTTATAAGAGATGAAGCGTTATAAAGATTTATAGAGTCCTCTCTTTAAACATGTATTCCTCACCACACCATGTCATTTCGAATTGGAAAGGACTGCTGAAGTGCAGGGACAACAAATATTGGACCCCTACAATGATTCATGGTATGAAACGTTCCCCATGCCGTTATACCACCTCCACTAGCCGGGACTGTTGACATAAGGCAAGGTGGGTCCATGGATTCATCCAAATTCTGACCAAACCAATCAAGATTCTCCAGACAAGGTGACATTTTCAGTGAGGCTGTGTCCACAGTAACCTCCTATTCCTAGTTTTTTTTTTTTTTTGACTTACAGGAGTGGAAGGTGATTTGGTCTTCTGCTGTCGTAGCTCATCAGCCTCAAGGTTTCACGTGTTGTGTGCATCTGAGATGCTTTTCTGCTCACCACGGTTCCACAGAGTGGTTATTTTTGAGTTAACGTAACCTTCCTGTCAGCTTAAACCAGTCTGACTGTTCTCCTCTGACTTTTCTCTTCAACTCAGCGTTTTGTCCATGTTTTATTTATTTTTTTTTTACAATTTATTTCTGTTCTGTCCAAAGAATTTTAAAATGTTTCAAATGAATTAAAACTGATTTAAATTCACCATGGAACTTTAGATGTGAGACGGGAAAACATCCTGGATGGGATACCAGCAGTCTGGATGATGATCTTAAAATCAAATATTTTTGCTAAAATATTTTGGGAAAAGTTTCTATTTGCAGATTGTCTAATTTATAGGTTATCTTGATGATATACAACACTCAGTTCCATGGTTTTAGGTACACTAGCGAAGATAGGAGCATATCTCAGATCTGTAAAATTTGGCACTGTTGCTTTAAGTGGCTGGATGGTTTTGAGTTTAAATCTCCAGAGAGTGAGAGCTGTAACCCCGAACTGCACAGCTGTATGCCTAGATAAAATTTTACCTTCTTTTCTCTCTCAAGTCTTCAGGAAAAGCTTCTATCAAATTGCCTAATGTAAATGAAACTGATTTCCTGATTTGCTCTTTTCATTAGCAGTGTGTGAATGATCATACAGAAGTGCATGTCGTGCATTTGTCATGTTTGATAAAGCTAAAAGCTAGTGTCTTTAAAAAAACAGATTGTTTTTATATTTATATTTACATTTATTCATTTGGGTTAGGGGTTCAAATCCTGCCTCCGCCCTGTGGGAGCAGAGTATGTATGTTCTTTCCATGCTTCGGAGATTTCCTTTGGGTACTCCAGTTTCCTCCCACAGTCCAAAGACATACGTTGTAGGCTGAGTGGCATTTCCAAATTGTCCGTAGTGTGTGAATGGGAGTGTGTGTGCAGTTGTGCCCTGCGATAGGTTGGCACCCCATTCAGGGCATCCCCTGTTGCATGTCCCCTGGGATAGGCTCCAGGCTACCCTGTGATCCTGTTAGGATCAGCGGTACAGAAAATGGATGGATGGATTTACTCATTTGGCAGACAATTTTATAGAAAACGACTTACAAGTGAAGCACAATCCAATAAAATGACTTTAATTGAATTAACAGTGAGGCAGAATGTGATCTGCCAACTGACTAAAAGCAAGGGCAAGAACAAGATAGAAAACTGTTTGAGCAGCAATTACACACATTAGCTGGATTAAGAGACATAAATGCATAAATATGACCCGTTTTATTACTATTTAATAATATTATTCGTTTCATCATCAAAAAGTACATCAAAATAAAACAAAACAAGACATGATTTTTAAGAATTAAACCAAATTTGCAAATCTGATTAATGTAATAATTGCTACAAAGACTGTTCATGAATGAATACAGTATATTATCAATATAATCTATTCGATGTTTATTTCAATGCTTGCCATCTTCTCATTCATATATCATCACGTTACATTTTACAGTAAAGAAAATACACACTATTTCCTTCTTCATTTTCTATCTCTGGTTTACAGGCTTAAAGGCAAGTGCTTGGGTTTAAAGGTGGTGGTCTAGAAGCTACTTAAAAAAAAAACCTCTCTGATGTTTGTATTTAAGAAAAATCTGGCAACATTTGAGACGTGAATTACACACAGGTCATTTTAGTAATCTGAATGGCGTGCATAACCCGATTCTGAATATGTGAAACTTCCACAGTGTAAATATTAAATCTAGGATTTTATCCAACACTTAGAAGTGAAGCAGAATCCAACCCTGGTGTAAGTTTGGAATATTGTAATTCACAAAGCTTAACTTATCCACTATTCAGATTTGTGGCTTCTTGCTTGCTCATTAAGAGTCTAAATCTGGATTTCTGTAAAGCTGGTAAAAATGGCGTACAAATAAATTTGACGTTAACCAAACTGACAGCCAGACAGAAGAAAATATCCACCAACTGACTACAAGCAAGAAGAAGAACACGATAGAGTGACCAACAAGTGAGGAAGCACATTAGCTGGATTAAGATTATACCGATGATAATCACATGGTTAGAATATTGTAGTTCCTCAAGTCCTGGTGGTATGAAATTAGAAGCAGTTAATGATATTTGTAATAGCATCACCAATATTTGCAGAAATGTTTTTCATATTGTGCCTAAATGCAAGTTACATAGCTCAGAATTGGCTAAACACCTCTCCATTCCACTTCAATGAGTTTTTTTTTGGCTAATGGCTAGGCTAATTAGGCAAAATAAATCTCAGGGATGGATGTGTGGCAGCATTAAACGGGAGGTGGATTTTTAATTTTCCCAATCAATTAATGATGCTGATGCAAGCGCCAAAGTGCACTGGTGAAGCTGCAAATCAAGGTGTGGGTTTATTTTATTGATTTATTTATTTATTTATCTTTAGAGAAGCCTTCTGTTAAAGTGGAAGGTATAAAAGGGATAAGTGGGCGCGTCTCATGCTGAAAAACACGAGGAGAACGGCTATCAATATTTCAGATGCACCTCTCGATTTGTGAAATTTATGGCATCCTGTTTGAACTTTGGACTTTTTGATTTACAAGCCAATGTCAGATTATCGGATAAAAGAGGAAATGTCGACTGCCGGAATCAAGAGAGCAGAGTGTTTGGTTTAGGCTGCCTCCCACGCTTGCTCGCAGATGGGTGGGTTATTGGAGGAGACCCGCTGGGTGTGCTTATCCTGGCTCATATTTATCAATCACATTTCCTTCCATATATGTTTTTTTTGCACTCAGGAGGAAATGGACTCATAGTGACCTACAGAATGATCTGAAAGTAATCTGAGATACGCCTTTAAGCCCGGGACTGTCAGTGACCATAAGTGAACGATTTTATACCTCAGTTTACATAGTTAATCATTTTACTACACCACAGCACTGATGGATTCTTGACTCGCTTTGGTTAGATTTTGAATTTGAAAGATGATTTTCATTGATTAGAATAGGCTTATTGCCAATGTACTTGTTTCTACTGTAACAACTTAACACAGAGACTTGTATGCTTTACATACTCTAAGACTAATAATAAACAATTTCTTATTTAATGTTTTCATTATT
The DNA here is from genome assembly GCA_037577455.1 of Pangasius macronema. Lineage (NCBI taxonomy): Eukaryota > Metazoa > Chordata > Actinopteri > Siluriformes > Pangasiidae > Pangasius > Pangasius macronema. Next base: position 23,873,248 of record CM074954.1, read on the forward strand.
TAACAAAGAAAAAGTATAATCATAGACGTTTTCTGTAAGACTTTATTGAACTTCTATGGAAGGAGTCTCCAGTGTCAGTGTGACAGTCTGTAACTTTAGGTCCTTTAAGTCAGAGAAAGTTGTTTGCATGTTGTGGTTGTTCAGTAATAAGTTTTAGTTTTAATTCACTTATATTACAGATGTGCTGTTATCTATCAAAGAAAAACACAATCCTTAATATGCTAAAGATTTATTTAAGACTATATACTGAGATTAGATACTGTATATTTATCATTCATGGAAGGAGTCTCCAGTGTCAGCTTTTTGTAACAGAGGAAAATCTGTTCATTTTTGTGTTCCAATATGAGAAAGATGACAATTTGAGTTTTTTTGTTTTTGTCGCATTAACTTCTAGAGAGAAAAAAAGCAGATGGTGAGGGAACAACTGTTTATAGCTGCTATAATGCACATGATAAAAGGAACTAGCTTTTTTTGTGGACATTACATTAAATATAACTATAAATGGATAAAAAAATATGCTGTATCTTTCAGGAATATATTACAAAAATTTTAATTGTTGATTAATTGTGGATTAAGAGGAATAACTTGCTGTTATGGGGAAGATACAGCACAAGTCCTTGATTATTTTCCTATAACAGCTCGCAACAATTGTTTTATTCCATACGTATTATTATTATTATTATTATTATTGTTGTTGCTATTATTATTTTTTAATTATTATTGTTATTTTTGTTGTCGTTGTTGTTTTTCTTTCTACGAATCCCAACGCTGATAGCTTTAGCTCCTCTCTCTCTCTGGTTCCTTAACAATTTATACAAAATACTTCTTTCTGTCTCTGCTAAAGTTATTGAAATCATTCTTCTTTTTCCTCTCTGTTTTCACACCAAGGACACCAAAAGCAAAAGAATAAGAAATGAGGTTTGGTCTACACCATGGCGGTATCGGGGGACTGAAATAAAACATAAGAGTAAGTCATAAATACGTATGCGTAAGGGTTGTGGAGCAAGCTGTGCACATACACAAATGAACAACAATCCACAAATGAATGCATAATAAGACGGATGATCATTACATGACATAACATCTGGGTTGATTCATGTTGGGATGATAAGCACAGTATGCATAAATCTATCGTTAGCATTAATAAAAGTCCTTGCTAATAATGACTGCGATCTAAATTCTGCGACCGCTGACACCAAGTGATGAATGTAATTTAGAAGCTGCTTCATTTTGTCACTCGGCATCCCAGTAACGACTATTCTGAGCCGCAACATCACGGCCTCCTCACAGCCCAATCTCTCTGAGGTTAATATGTAATAACAATGCTGTCCAGAACTGTCCTAATTTCCTGCCCAGGGGGTCTGATTAAAATGTGCCAAAAGGTTCCCCTGAAGCTGCTCACACCTCATAGTCAAGCTTTAGGACCTCTGTCTACACCATGTGAATTTAAACCTAAGTAAATATCCATATCTTTAATTGTAGCCCAGAAAGTGCCCTCTTGCTTGATGTAAATTAAATCCAATTGCAGCAGTGGTGCAGTGGGGAAGTGGTATCTTCAAACTTGTATGGCTACTAAATATTGCAAAAAAAAAAAAAAAAGTCAAGGAAAGGCCAAGGAAAATATCACAAATGTTCTGTTATGAGGATGTGGAGAAGGAAATGATATATTTATCTCAAATCAAGGGAAAAGATTTGCGATTTCTCCAGATGTTTGTTTGACTGCAGGTGAGTAAATGTGTGTTGGCCTGGGAAAACCTTATACCTTATAACCTTATATAGTTAAACAACTACAGGTTTTGCTAAAATGAAATACTCTTCTCTTCAGCAGAAGTGAAGTTGTAACATTTTTAAAATCCTCTAAAATTAAAAAGCATGAAAGCGAAGATTTACACATATCAGTATTCTGACTTCAGGCATAACAATTCAGAAGTTACAAACAGGGTGAAGTTGTGAACAGGGTGAAAACAGAGTCATGTGCCAGTTGCACGTGAGTATGAGTTATCTACCTCAAGTTTTGATGTTTTGTGTGGCCTGACATGCTTTTCTGCTCAACACGGTTGTAAAGAGTGACTATTTGAGTTACTGTAGCCTTCTTGTCAGCTCAAATTACTTTGCCTATTCTTCTAAACCTTTAAACACAAGAATGGCCTGACGAATCTACTCAAGACAAATCTGGCAACATCGAAGGCAGCATCAAACCACACGCTGGTAACTTAAATATTCTGAATGGCACATCCAGAAATTCAACTTAAGCACGTACTTAACCCATTTCTGAATACATGCAACTTTCCCTGCATAAATATTGATGAAGCTTTGGATTACATTCCTTTAAATAATCCATTCCAGCTTGACTAAACAAATGCTCTGTCTTAACCTGGCTCCTTAGTGAACACGATACCAATTTATTTTCCAAAAACATGGAAATGTCAGAGTAGGCTATTGGCAGAAAAACTAATTTTTTTTCTCAAAATCAAATTCATTTTTTTCATATTTTTTTCCCAGAATATAGCCACAGCGACATTTTCCCAGACCTCCACAGATATAATAATAATTTCATAACACAGACAAGTTCAGAGAGTTTGGCTTGATTAATTAGTCATTACATATTAATTATTCCCATTACAGGGACAGCTGCTTATGTAAGATCTTTGGTTTTGTTCTGTATGGCAAGTGAATAGTTTGCAAGTGAATATCCGATCACACCGAATGCAAAATATCCTCAAGTTTCTGCAATCACAAGCCAATCACACTTTTGTAATAATGAGAAAGAGAAAAAACAACACATATTTCATCAGTGCGAAAGGAAATTGCTGCTTTGTATGTACTCTAGATCACTACTTAAGTGTGACTCATGCTCCTTCTTCCTGTTTTCCAAGAAAGTTTGATTCCTTAGCATGGCGTCTTGATGAAGCCGATCTCCTTGTGACTCCTTAAATGGCTTTGTATAGCAGGGTGGCATACTAATTTCAGGATACGCATCTGCACTCCAGGTTTGCCTCTTGACATTTGAGGCTGATTAAAAATTTGCCCCGGCCCTAACCTTTGCGTCGCCCGAACCTCCATGTCATTGCATTAGCACTTCCATTATCATTCAGTCAGATCTAATAACGCCAGTTTAACTGTGGCTAGTGCTGGAATATTAAGCTGCTTAATACATGTACAGCGTAATCTACGTAAAGCTTGTGTGAGTCCCTAAGCAGGATGAGGCGTTTAGCCGGGGCTGAACTGAATCACTGTAATAGTTTATAAGATCTTTAATATGCTGCTGTCAGATACATGGGGGAAGAAAACATGCAATTTGTTCATATTTATATCACAATGCTGTTGAAATCGCCATTCTGATTGGTCAGAAGGTTGAGTCATTTTCTTTAACAGCAAATCTTAGAGAAGTTCCAGCTGTTATTCACGTCACAGGTTTACATGCATATTAAAACACTCACTACAATATTACCGGGAACTTTGAAAAATGTATTTCATCATCCAGGAAAAAGCTAACATGCTAAAAGCTAATTAGCTAACACAAAATCAAACACATTATTTGGAGGCGTATTCATTATTCGGAGGCGTATCATTGCATTTCTTCAATTAGCTAATGATATTGAATTCGTAACTATCGCCGTAGCCCAATGTTATGTTGCAATTGCGTTTTTTGTAGTTTGCTAGATGACAAACAATATGTTGCTTAGGTGTGTGACTTTTGTTGGTGACTACTCAGATAGGCGACACATTATCCTCGTGTCTATGGATGTGGATTAATATTTTGCCTTGCCCTAGATTGCCACCCCAGTAAAGTCATTGTTCATCTAACATTGGCCACCTCATTGTAAAAGGTCTGGTATGTGCTGGTATTAGAAAAGAATCGACTTTGGGTTGGTAAGAGTAACTTCGCTTCGTGTCTGGCCACATCACATCATCCAAGATTATTTTCCTATAACAGCACACCACCGAGTGTTTTATTCCTTACCTGGCGGATATGAGATCACTTTAAAAGATAGATCAGGTGTAAGGTTGTGAGATGGCTCTGAGATGTGTTTTACTCCGTACCTTTTTTCCAATCACTTCAACCGGTATTGCGTGTGATGAAGTACTAATGGCTTCGAGCTGAAAGCAGAGCGATCGCCAGAGGTAGGGCGCACCGAGAGGTCGAACCCTGCCTGAGATGAAACCGTCATCCGAGAGTCTATCTGCTGACTGAAAATAAAACCGATCTTCTCCACCATCCACTGATCATGACCTTAAGAAATGCAGGGTTCAGTGGCCTCTGAGGCAAACGCTGTGTGTTTATTCACTGAGATTCTGACACAAACCCCTGCTCCAGCTTTTGTATGATGTCTAATGATCCCTACTGAGAGCAGGATTTGACCTTGGACAGAAGATGCTGTTTGTCTTCTGTAACAACTGAAGAGAAACTCTATCCACAACCACATGGCTGGATATACACAGTTCTTCGTTCCTTTTCAGATCATTTATCTTGATATTAAGCTGAAATGTTAAAATGTTTCATTAAATCATACACTCATTTTCATGCCAGATGATCCCTAATTCGTCACTATTTTCCTATTTTCACTATTCTCTCTCTCTCTCTCTCTCTCTCTCTCTCTCTCTCTCTCTCTCTCTCTCTCAGCTGAGTCATTTGATGAAGAGATGACCTGACATTCAAAAAAAATGTTCCAGTCATTATTGGCTTAATATTCGCACACATTTTCCCTGTACTGCTTCACTCTGGGGTTTTCAGACAGAATAATAATCTGTGAATATATTAGCGAACTCTAATCCCTCTTGATGGACTTTCAATTCATGTGTGTGACCTGACTCAGGAAGTGGACATTTCTGCCGACTATTCCAGGGCCTTTTTTTTTTTTTTTTTTTTTCAGGTCTGTCTTCTCATTCTTCAATACGGCACAAGAGAAGAACCTATACGCTGTTTGGCTCTTCATAATTATCAAACAAGGTACTTTCCCAAACAGCAGTTTGTGTTCATTACTTTACCTTAAAAGGACGGCAACAAATTAATCAAAATTTCAGTTAAATAACAACATCAATTTAAATGTCATCGAGTCAGCAGCCCATTTTTCATCCCAGGTGAATTCACCATTAAAAAAAAAAAAAACAGAACATTATTTTGATGTTCACAGGGAGACACCTACATAACACTGACATAAGCCCACATAAATATTTATAAAGGCTTATTCCAACACAGGACATCATGTCAAGCTGACATAACCCCTCAAATAACACATTTTGTTTACATAACTTTGTGCAACAAATGGCGCTCAAAGAGATACATGACACCTACATAAACCTTCATAACAACTGACATAAACCTGAATATTGTTTTTTTTCTAACACAGGTGATCATGTCAAGTTGACATAAACATGCAAATTGTTGACATAAGGTTGTGTAAGGTTGTGGGTGCTAGCAAAAGGGATACATGATACCTACGTAAGCCTTTATGACAAAGGACATAAACCTATATAAATAACTATAAAGGTTTATTCCAACTGAGGAACGCCAAGCTGACATAACACCTGGAATAACATACCGTAGACATAAAATTGCACTATGTATAGGGCTTAGAGAGATACGTCACACCGACATAAACCTTCACGACAACTGGCATATACCTCTATAAATTTTTTGCTTTTGACAGTTTTATGTCCAACTAATGTAACTTCTCAAGTAACACATATTTTTTCACATACTGTAAGGTTATATTATGGGTGGTTCTCAAAAGAATACATAGCCCTGACATTAACCTACATAAATATTAATAAAGGCTTATTCTAACAAACGTACACCATCATAAATATTGCTTTTGTAAATTTTAATGTCAAGCTGACATAACATCTCAAGTAACACAGATTTTTTATTTTTTTTTCCATAAGGTTGTATTATGGGTGGTGCTCAAAAGGACACATAACACTGACATAACCCTGACATAAACCTATATGAATATTAATAGAAGCTTATTCCAACAGACATACGCCATCATAAATACTGCTTTTGTATATTTAACGTAAAGCTGACACAGCACCTTAAGAAACACAGATAGTGTTGGCATAAGGTTGTGTTATAGGTGGCGCTCAAAGGGGAGCATGACATTTATATAAATAGTTATAAAGGCTTATTCCAATCAAGGGGAAGGTGTACAAGAGTGGTGAGAGCGGCACTGAGGACGAGACAGGAGTCAGAGCTAGAGGTAGCAGAGCTGAAGATGTTGAGGTTCTCTTTGGGAGTGACGAGG
>CM074954.1:23879551-23893240 GCA_037577455.1 Pangasius macronema
AGTGTTGAGGATGCAGAAGATAGGGATTTATAACGTTAGCCCAGAAATGCATTTACATATATACATATTATGATATGACATGCATAAGATATTATAACATGTTATGACAGTCATAGTGCTACAATGACTTTAAACTGTGTTTGTCCTTGCATTTGGAGAGGACAGGAAACAGAAAAAGCTGAGATGAGCATGCTCAGTTGGCACAGAGGAGTGAGTTCACATTAGACGGATGAACAGCAGTCATATTAATGCCAGCAGCCTGAACAGAGGCAAATACGGGGTTCAACAAACAGACCACGTAAATGAAGGTTGGATTTTATAAGCCTATAAGCAAAGTTGCTCTCGAATGCAATCCTAGAGCACTCGGTAAGACTTTCATTCCATGACGTTCCATGATTCCATGACATGAACCTGCATAAATGTTCATAAAGGTTTATTCCAATGTACATCAACTAACACAAAGGTGAACACTTCCAGTGTCTCCTAAACTCACCACATGGAGGTTATAAGGACATGAAAGCCTGCTATAACACTTTGACATAGTGAAAACATGACATTGTCACAGCAGAGTGTGTATATTTTATCTCACCATTTAGTACCTTCCTCTACTGTGTCTATAGTAAACGTCTCATTTGTAGCCAAGTATGGTGACCTATACTCGGAATTTGTGCTCTGTATTTAACCCATCCAAGTGCACACACACACACACACACACACACACACACACACACCATGTTGACATAGCAGTCAGATGTAAAGCTTTAACATTTCTGACATTTGAGAGTCTTCAGCATTTGTCTCTTTATACCTGCTATAAAGTAAGTCTAGTTTTGTGGATGTTCCACAACATTAAATGTTACTGTAAATGGATAAAAAAATCATAATAGGTCATTCTTTAATAAATAAAAAAATGATTCTTGGCAAACTGCTGTTGTATAAGGTGAATAAAACACTTGTTTTATTCCTTACAGAATAAATGTGATTTAATACAATACATTTTTAAATTTGAATCCATTTTGGCTCTGGTATTACTGTAGGTCAGCCTGGCAAAGCAGCCTTTATGACAACTGATGCATGTTCTAAATGTCAGTTATAGTGAAGGGCTTATGTAGGCCATAAGTAGCCCTATGAGCACCACCTTAAGCTTACATTCTAAGCAAAGCAAACTTTCAAACTTATATTTACATAAAAGTGACAACACATGCACTAAATTACTGATATTTTCTTTATCTTCTTATGTTTTTATTCCACTGTTACTGCTTATTGATTTCCACTCAGCTTATGCCCACAACTAGCTTTTAATAACTCTATAAACGTGAACCATTGATGGCTTTTATGTCACTTATTAGCTTAAAATGGGGTAGGCAATTAAGTTTAAAGGGTTCTGATCTTAACAGCTCTGAATCCTACTGCTCAGCTCCTTCAGAATGCACTGATATTCTTTTCATCGTGAGGATGACCGGCCTGTTGACCCAGACTCAGCGACAGTCCAAACACCCTGGCTGACGTTCAAGAGCCGCCTCCGGAGCCAGGCCTTTGAAAAGAGAGAAAATTAATAATTCAAGGTGATGTTAATCTCAGGCGGGTCACAGGGTTATTTCCTGGCTGACAGAAGCTCAAATGATTATCCAGGCAGATGAGATTACTTTCTCGGTGAATGCTGTGCAAGGGGCACTGAAAGAAAAGCCCTTTAAACTTCTCTCACTTCTTAACCACTGTCCTTGGGGAATATACGGTGAGACGCTCATCTGTGGGGGATGAACTGGTGTCAGATGAATATATCACACCTTATTGAAATGTTTGGATAATGAGTTTCTTTTTCCCTTTGGCGTTCAATTCAGCTTTCTCCGAATCAAATGGAGCTTGTTCTTATACAAGAACTGTTTATCAGCTTGCAAATCAGAAGTCATGTTTACCGTTAAAGCCAAAAAAAATCACACCCATTAATCAGATATGGGAAATTGGCACGTTATTGGTTTTTAAACATGGCCAAGCAGACGGGCCGCGTACAGCCTGATGCAATCGAACTCAGCTTCAGCATCTGGCACTCTTTACCTCGGAGCTGCTGCTGGCATCGAGACCAAACCCATTGCTTTATGGAAATGTGCAAATCCTTCCAATATAACTTGGCCAAACAAATACAAAAAGCTTCACAGTGTTCCAGTCTGAAGCACATCCTGAATTCATGTCTCTTTATCAATATGGGCTGCTCATAATATTGAATGTGAGGGCGAGAAAGTACTGCTGTTTATCATTGTTTAGCATTTTAGCATGCAGCTTCACTCATTATAAGCATAAAACCATTAAACTATATTAAAAACTATTATGTGTACATAAGAGCTACTACACAGTATCGATACGTGTATCTGTTAGTCCACCAAATTTCTGTATTGGTATTTAGATTTAAACTTGGAGTGGGCTTGGCCTAAACTAGAACCCTCAAAAACACTAGAAACACTGGGAAGAAACTCCAGCACAGCTTGCATGTTGTGTGTGTTCTCTGCTCTGAGAGTGTGTGAGCTTTAAGTGTTAATCCAGCTTCTTTGCTCAAACCACACAAAACGTCTGGTTTATACTGTGACTGGAAAATGTTTAATTAGTCTATTTATGTCTAGTTTCTCCTCTAAATTTCTCTCATTTTGAAAAATCAATGATTGAGGAAACAGTCCATCTCATTCGTGTTTACACCCGCTCTTGTGTTTCACGTGCGCCTTCTCGGTCAATACCGATGACGTGTTACGGATGTCTCAGTGAAGTGGGCATAAATAAATTAGCCCCAATCAACGCTAAATCTACTGTAGGTCGCATGTGAACAAGTGTATTTACTTGACACAACTCTATAGATTCACAAGCCTATAGATTCAAAATCTAGGAATCTATACACTGGGCTAGAAAGAAACAAGCCCCAGCTTAATAGTTTATAGCACTGTGTGTATTTTGACTTATGCTCACAGTTGGTGCTGTTGTTTCTGGTTCCAAATAAACTAAAAAAAATGATCCAAAATTCAAAAATCCAAAATGTTGCCATTTGTTTTTTTCCATATTTTGTTTTTGAAAGAGCTGAAAGGTTACCAGCCAGCCCTAGCATTGCTATTTCTTACAGATCTTTTCCTTTTCCTGTTATTTATTTATTATTTTTTTTAGAAGAAAGCAGCCTCTTGTGTATTAGTGCAGCTATCTATTAGCATTCAGAGCTCAGCAGATATAAAGAAAGCTGTGATGACATCGTTTTATCTAATATTCGAGTTCCTAATATGAATCAGATGAAAGAAGCATAAAAATAATCTGCAGACCGAACCGAGGCTCACCATGGTGTCGCTGTGACTGAATGTTAAGTCACTGAGTAATGAAGCATTCACAGAGATAAGATAGGTGCAAGAAATGATCGAGAAAAACATACTCTTTGACCCGTGATCCAATAAAAGGATGCCTCCTGGTCCGAAATTAGCTTTCAATAAGTCATTTATTTCACATGCTCCTGTATAATGGTATAATGATTATGTTAGGATAGTAAATCTGCTGCCATATTTCTCATCCTCATACTGTTTCATTTATTAAGCTCTACAATATGAAGTAGTCGCAATTGAGTTACAAGCCAAGCACTTTTCTGTGAGCAACAAGCAAATCCGATTTACTTCTGTCTTTTTTTAGACTGAGACAGATGTAATTGTGGACAAGTTCAAGGGTAATGTAGTTGAATTTTGTTCGATTTATGATGAAATGAAGTCGTAGCAAATAATTCTTAGGCAAAACTGGATGTGTTTGTTAAAACTGTGGTCACAATTTCTTGTACTTAGGTCTTTATAGCAACAGTGCATTTGTGTGTATGGTGAGTAGTAGTTAGCTAGATACCAAGATAAAGATTTCACAGTTGCTTAGGTTTACAGTATATGATTCAAGTTAACATGGTAACTTTGAAAGCGTAAACTACAAGCAGGTTATTTCAATTCATTGACTTAAGCAGGTGCATAAACCGACTCTGAATACCAGGAACTTTGTTTTGAGTTTGTACGGGTCCAAGCACCTAGTGCTAATGTCCTAAAATGAATGCTGCTTATTTATTTAATTTTTTTATTAAAATTATTTAATTAGTAACTAATAAATAAAAATTACAATGATTTAATTAATAATGTTTTCTTTTGTCAAATCTGCTTGCTTATTTTTATTAATCTTTTTCTTTGGTAAGATTGTGTCAAATTACAATAGATTAATTAATTAAAAGACAGCTAAGAGCTTTATAAAATGTAATCTTTTCTGTAAATTCAGGATTTTTTATTACAGCGATAATTCAAAGCATTGCATTTAATAACTTTATTTAAAATTTTTATTGCTGTAAATTTATCGCTTGGTAAATCACTGTAAAAATAGTAGTCCAGTTTTACAGACTTTTGACTACTGCTGTAATATTGTATGGTTTATCTATGTAGCTTACCTACACAGTAAATTTCTGTAAGGTAATAGGTTTCTTCTGGCACCCCTGTGTCCAGACTTTTTACAGGATATTTTATGAGTCTACTACCCAATTTGTTTTCTATCATTAAACATACTGACTTATTGAATTATATATCACTGGAATATTATTGGTTATGACAGAATTGTGCAGTAAAATGAATGGCAAGATCAGTTTGAGGAAAAAAAAACCATCATCCTAGCAACCACAGAACTGAAGAGGATGTTATCGATCCATTCCCCAATTCAGCTTGGCTCTTTCAACTTCTGCTTTCAGCACTGGGTTTAGCGAGCCTCAATTGCCTCTCTCCGCTCCTCTCACAAGTCCAGCGTCAAAACCCTACAGTAATTCTACAGTAATACCACCTCCTATTCCACGGAGGAGATGAAAGTGAGCTATGAAATATTAATGCGAATCCAGCTAGCCGGGTTCTCGACTTCCATAAATCTTGGTGCACCCTTGCGGGCAAAGGCCAAGAATTTACGTGGTGAAATAGCTATGGGATATCAATCTCCTAGCATATCAACAGATGGAGGAGATAAAAGAGTTAAATTAATAGAATGGCTTGAGCAAGAGATGTGAGGATGCTCAAGGAATGGAGGAAAAAAAAAACTCAGAGTTTTTGTTTTGGTGTGTCTGGAGCCTGCCTGGCCTTTCACACCTCACTCTCCTCCTATTGTGCTTCCTATCCTAAGCTATCCTTCTCTTCAGCTCTCTGTCTTCACCTTGGCATTTTTCCTTTCTCCCAGAATGAACCAGAGCTTGTGTGCCTGTGATTACGCATGGCACATTTATCAGTTTCCAAGGGTATCATTATCCCCCTGGGAAGTTCTGCATTCTGTGAACAGTGACAGGTGCAGGGCAATTTTGAGATTATTTATAATGACGGCTCCTGCTCTGAGAGGAGCATCATCATCCACAGCTGTCCTGGGGAATAGCTTACACTGGAACACTCGGCCGTAACCGAAAACCGCACATTTTCACAGATAACGCCTGCAATCTAACAACCACTCAAGGTAAAAACAAAACAACAAAGAGAGCTCCGTGATATGAAAATGTCAAGAGGAGAACTAATTTAAATTTACACTCGGTGCTGTCATGTGTGGAGAAAAGTGACTCATTGTGCAGGAAGTACAGCAAATCGAGAGCAAGGAGTGTCTCAGTGTTGCAGCTGAACCAGTACGATACAAATTTAGTATCTGCATTCAAATTCTGTGACTCAAATCCAAAAGTTTCATCAATATTTACATGGGGAAAGTTATGTGCATTCAGAACTGGGTTACACACCTCCTTACTTTGCCTGTATGGGGGAATGACATTCAGATTATACTAATTTCCTGTGGGTAAGAAAGTATTCTTGGATATATAATCATCATATTTTATATAGCTTCTAAAACACAAGCACTTACCTTTAAAAAAATTAGGGATAGAAAATGCAGACTTGCTGTTAAATGTAATACGATATAACCTAGAAGCAAGATAGTATTTATAAACAAAAAACGAGCAAAAAAATACTAATATGGTGATATATGAATGAGAAAATGGCAGACATTGAGAATCAATTAAAATGTCTTCCACGGTCATTATTCATCAGCTTATAAAATAGCACTTGATCCAGCACATCCTATTATATTGTTTTTATTAATTTATTTTTTTCACTCAGTCTTAACTCTGAATACAGACAAGAATTTTAAAGGATAATTTCATCATGGCCATGAAGAACATTTTTTGAAAGTCTTGATGCCAGACAGAAAAATCTAAATAAATGAGTGGAGAATGAGCAAATGATTAATAATTACAGCTTTCAGTAATGAGGGCTCGATATAATACACATGTAGCAAAAGAATAAATGAAATATAAAGCTATTTGTTCTTTTGTTTTGAAGGATGCATGTTTTCCTGGCACAAGGTCATGCGAAGGGCAGTTATTAAACAAAGAGAGCCCTCAATAATGCTAACTTATTCATGGCCCAGCCGAGCGTTTGTCCGACAGTAAAAACAAACTTCACCTTTCCGAGCTGCGTGTCAGAGCCACAGTCAATGAAAAATCAAATATTCAGGTTCCTCAGGGAGCATGAGGACAAGTTTGCGAGCATCTCATCTGCACACGGCGCCCGTTAAAACAACTCCTCAAGGGTACACTGCACAACCTGAATGCTAAATTATACTCCAGTTTCACTGGCAATTAATGTCATGGTTATGTGGGGAGCCTTAGTGTGCTATTATAAAGCACTAGCATAGTGTTCATTTCATGACTCTGGGTACACCCTGAGAAAACCCTGACCAGGAAAAGACTGTTACTGTAGCTGGATGGATAGATGGATGGATGAATGGATGGATGGATGGATGGATGAATAGATGGATGGATGGATGGATGGAGTCAAATATTATAACCTTTTGCACCTGCCAAGTGTGTGCTGCTTGCTAGCTTCCAGTCTATTCTACCTGTATGATTTGTGTATCTATGCTTTGTGGTGAAACATGTCATCATAGTCTTGACTTGTCAAATTAGCAGCCCTTTTTGACAGAATAGATGTGATGCCTCTGTTTGTTTGTTTTTAGCTAGCATAAAATTAATCCTAGAACTAGCATATATGATGATACCACAATCAGTCACTCAAGTGAGTGTGTTTATTTTCAGTGCTTATACCTGTTGAATTCTTGACTCTGATTGGTCAGAAAGTGTTGATTAATTTTCTATAACAGCATCTGTGGAATTCCATCAGCAACAGGTTTATATAAATGTGCTCATTCTAATATGTCGTTGCTTTTAGACTAACATGTCGTTGTTTCTAGACTAACAACTTTTACGGAGGCCTTAAAATGAAAAAGTGTGTAATCTTTGATATGGTGTGGGGAGATGCTTATTTATCTTTTTTTGGAAGGAGTCTCCAGTGCCAGGTAAGCTGTAACTTTAAGTTTTTCAACATGGGAAAGTCTTCAAGATAGAGGAATGGTTTGTGGTTTCTCTGGAAAATGATAAGCTACATTTTTTTTGTATTAACTTCAAGAGAGAGAGAGAGAGGAAAGAGAGGCTGGTTAGAGAACGAGTGTTTATAGCTCCTACAGTGTAAGTGATAACAGTGATAACTGTCACGTCAAGGCCGGATTCAGCATTAGACTTCAATCCCCAGACCACACAATACACACATACACACACACTTTGCAAAGTATGTGCTCTGTGTCCTAGTTGTCAATCTGTACCAAGCCTTGCATTCTGCGTTATTGTTAGCTGCTTTTTGGTTCATTGGTTCTTACCTAGTCTATGCCACCAACGTTGTGGATGACCCCACACACCCCTCTCACACACTCTTCACCCTCCTGCCATCTGGTAAACGGTACTGAAGCATTCAGGCCCTCATGACCAGACTGTGTAACAGTTTCTTCCCTCATGCCATCAGACTCCTCAGTACTTAGAAACTAAACTGAAGGTAGTCATTGTTCCGTCTTGTTCTGTCTTGTGTGTCTGCACATGTTTGCACTTGTGCACTTTATATATAAATTATGTAGTCCCTGTAGTTCTGTGTTGTTCTGTGTCGTCTTATGTAGCACCTTGGCCCTGGAGAAATGTTATTTCGTTTCACTATGTACTTGTATATGGCTGAAATGACAAACTCCACTTGAACTCTACTTCATGTTGTTCGTTGATCACCTGACCAATGCCTGTTTCCTGATTACAATTTTGCATGTCAAGTTGGATCTGAGTTCTAGCTTTATCCATAAAGTTTCCTTACCCTGCACTTGCGTCCGTACCTGCCCACATGAAAATAACTTGTTTCATGGATAATCGACAGCATTAAATGCAGCTATAAACGGAAGCATAAAAGTGGGTTGTTCTTACCGTTTTTTATTGTTAGCATTGGCAACTTGTTGTGGTATAAGAGGAATAAAACACTTTGGGATGTGTTGTTATAGAAAAAGAATCATCTTTGCGGTGATCACAGGTGGTAACTCAGAATCTGGTTATTTTGCCAAGGATCTTACACATACAAGGGATTTTTCTTGGTGTGTTACAAACTAGCAGACAAAACAAAATACTCAGACAAAGCACACTTCCCTGAGAGTGCACAACATCGTGTTTTAGTCCTTACATATCTTCCTGATTTTTGCTCCAAATAAATGCTTCCAAGACCCTTTGATCGAACACTGAAATATATTTTTCTCATATTAAACTCCATAACGTGCTTGTCTTTCCCGTTCTTGTTGTCCCAGATGACTGGTGAGGCCCTAGAGGACATCAGTAATGATGACCCCATTTTGTGTTCTGTCACTACAATTGACAGATGACTGCACTTTCTTAAGTACATCAGAAAGAAAAACGAGACACTGCCATCTCTTGAACTGTCATGTTAACATAAAATCAATAAACTTGCAAGAGGAGGGGAAAAATGAAATGACATAACTGGGTCACTGGAAGATCGGGAGTTCTGAATTATTTTCTGGAAAAGGTACAGTGCTCCAGGAGAATTAGGTGGAGCGAGCCATACTGGGTTGATTTTGTGCACCGTGAAGGAAAGAATGCTAATGTTCACACAGAATATTTCAGATTTTCAACTGTAGTTAAAAAAAAGAAAAAAAAAAACTGAACAGAAAAGTGGTAATATTACTGCTTTGTGAAATTAGCCATTCATGACATTTATCAAGCTCCGCCCACTAACCGCAATAATTTCACTTTCTATACGCCTACATACGTATTTCCTGATATGTTATATATGTGTAATTTATGATATACATGTCAATTTCCTTTACAAACCACACTACCTACAGTGGAAACATATCAAACAGTGGTTTAACGCTGTTTTTCTCAAAATATTTTTTTAATATCCAGAACAATCAATGTTTCTAATTGACCTGAGTTCATGACATTTATATTCTGAGCCCTAATTAGAAGGATATTACAATTAATAATTGTTATAATACAATATTTTAAGTAAATAAAGGATAATTTTACAACAAACGTTTTTTGTAAAAGTCTCTCTCTTTAGCGCATTTTCCCAATGGAATAGCCTAAACATTTTAATTCTAACATCATCCAAAGACTTTGACAAAGAAGTCAAAATAAATAAATGAACATTTTTGAAAAAGTTCCAATACAATAAAATAATAAAAAAAATACTTGTAAGAATGCCAGCAAAGGTTTATTGTGATATCTATTGTTTTAAAAAATTACCCTTTCACCTGTAGTGTCTTGCCTTAATCTTAAATATTACTGCTACATACTTCTAGAAAATGATGTGCTCTTACATAGATAAGTTACTTGTCCTGTGATTGGTGTGTTGCCTGATTGTGAGCACCTGTTCTGTGTTAGCTCACTG
The DNA here is from genome assembly GCA_037577455.1 of Pangasius macronema. NCBI lineage: Eukaryota > Metazoa > Chordata > Actinopteri > Siluriformes > Pangasiidae > Pangasius > Pangasius macronema. The sequence continues at coordinate 23,889,316 of CM074954.1, forward strand.
ATTAGTGTGTGTATGTATAGCCTGGTGTATCTTTGTCTCTTCAAGACACGCTTTGTTATCCTGTGTTCTTTGTTTCTTGTATTACTTCCTGGTTTTTACTCTCATCTGTTTTCCTGATTGTGATTATAGTTTAATGCTCTGTTTCTACCTCTATCTTGACCAAAACTACGGAGGTTGATGATGATTCATTGATTTCCATGAATAAATACCATGCTGAGTTTACGCCCTTGTGGCATTAAACGTCACGTTTCAGACTTAGATAATAGCAGCTATAAACAGCAGTTCCTTCACTTTCTCTTAGTCATGAGACAAAATAGCGGCTTGTCAAGGTACAGAAACAAACAACAGCAAGGCGCAAACTTCTCCCATGGCAAAAAACTTTAAAGTTACAGCTTCAGCCTTCTATAAATGTTAAATAAAGACCTTCTTACAGAAAGCTTTACCATAACTATCATGTAGCACAGTTTGTTGTTTATTAATCTTAGCATCCACTATACCAGTCACTGTGAATGAGTTGTTACTATAGAAAGAGTAATGGATTTGAAGGCGCGCATTCATATAAACCTGTCATCTTTATCTGCTATTAGAGCTGCCTTTTTTATTTTTTTAGAAAATGAATTAACATTTTCCGACCAATCAGATTCGAGAACTCAGCATGGCTGTAGTATGGCTGTAGCACGACTGTTGGGTAAACAGTTAGAAGTTAAAATGAAAAAGAATGCTCATAGCTAAAATAAATCATAGCACCAGCTACGGAGATGAGCCAAGCCAAGCCTCTGTCCACAGAAAGTTTACAATTTGTGTAATGAAGTTCAAAACCACAGAGAGATTAAGGCCAGCGGGTTAATAATGTTGTTTTATAGGTGTGTTATATATTTTTTTTGCTGCATGTGTTAAAAGGGCAAAAAAAATATACTAGTTAGAGTGTGTTATTTGTAGCCTACTTGTGAGTAACAAGCTCTTCTAATAAATTACAGGTTTTTGCTCGGTTATTTTCGAGCACTTCAAATGACTCCCCTTATTGTGTGCAGCTTGCTTTCTCTGATTAATCACGTCTAATGATTTGCTGCATTGTCACTTACTAAAAATACCAAAGGAGCTTTTTTTTCTACTCACCAAAAATGTTAGCGCAATTAGGATGATGAATGCCTATGGATTTTATAAACTGGATCTTAATAAGATTTAGGCCTTTGTACACCTAAATCCACTCCAAATGACAGAACAAACAGGAGATAATCTTTGTTTTTAATTATTTATTTTTGACTTCTCCATCCCACATAGCTTAACTCTGAGATTTCCAATGGTGAAAATCGATGGCATTATTGATCGAGATGTTGGCTTCTATTTAAAGGTGATTATTCTTAGTGTCAAACATTTTTTTTTTATCTCTATGAGTGAGTAAAAGAAATGATGGGCTTTATAAAGAGTAGTTTTATCTCATTGATTAAATCAGTGCATTTCAAACATGCAGTCTTGACAAAGAGGCTGGTGAAGATAATATTAGCATTTAAATATGTTTTGAGAAGAGAAATATTGATATTTGGAATCCCCATCCCCAAAAGGATGTGGGAAATTAAGCAGCATAATGTTTCAGCATTGTTTTTTTTTTATTATTGGATTTTTATTTGCTTTTGGTTTGATGCTCTTGTCAGACAGATACAAAAAAAATGATCCTTGTGTGTAATTTTATTGAAAAAATGTATTAAACATAATGTATGAACTTTAAAACCGGGTAAAATGCTGACTAAAGGCAGTGAGATGAGTAAAAAACAAAAAAAGTAAATTAAAAAGAGTTTAAAAATACAATATGAATAAATGAATAGACTGTAGACATGGGTTTTTGTTATGGTAATGAGGTAAATGTGAATAAATTCCTTTGCAAGGCTCTGTTTAAATGCTGTTACAAGCACTGGTGCGAATGTGTGGTACATATCTAATATAAAACCAATCTTTACCGTGTTTTATACTTCGATACCATATTAAAACGAAAATTGACCTCTTTTGATTGAGGACGTTTAAAATATGTACGAGACTTCTGGTATTAATTTGTGAATGCAAACATCCACCCATGCAAAGTGTGACTTTTAGGCTTTGCAAATTGCACTGCAGTGCAAAATGAATCAATTTGCATTGATACCACCCTGTATTTTGGACATTTATGTATAAACATGTGAAATTTCACATTATTAAGCAAGATGTATTACTTTGCTTATTTGAAAAATGGATTCGTCCATAGTCCATGTTAGTAAATCAGTTTGCACCTTTTTCTTTTTGCAGTTTTTGGTAAATCAGAACCTAATTAAGGTGAAACAAATTTCCCCCAAATTTCACCCTTTTCTTATAATTAGAGAAAAAGTTATTGCATAAAAAGGGTAAGTCAGCACTTTTCTTGGATGCAATTTCTTCTTTTTTTATCAAGACATTGCACCCCGATGGCTCCTGAGTGATGAAACGGAAAAGTGTCTGCCTCTTCGTTGAGTGATCACAAAGGTGCCACTGCCATCTGTGGCCAGGAAACCAAGAGACCATAATTGGTGAAAGGAATGGCAATTAGTGCATGGGAGTTAGCACATGATCAAATAGGTGACAATCAGGTATCCAACACCCCCCCAGGCAACAGTACACTTGTGTGAAAAATGCTATACAAATAAAATTGAATTGAATTGTTTTCCATTCAGATAATTTGGGAGATGGACACCATGGTGGTATCTGGTATGCCAGACAGGAACAAGTAATTTCGCTATTCTGAGGTATTTTTTGACTGGGAAAGCATGTAGGGCTGGGAAAACTGCTGTGTCTGCTCACCTCGAGTCAGAAGTGATATGGGGGTGCATGGGCAAGGCAACACCAAGAAGCAAGTGCTGGTTGAACTGATGCCAGGCCATGAAGTAGACTGAAAGGTTGAAGGTGGGTGGCCATGATGTAGAACGGAATAGTGAAGGTGTTGTATAGTAAATTTTGTACAAAACAGCCAGGTCCTTGAGGTTCCTATAAGAAGCCAAATCTAATGAATGTCCCTCAACAATGCCACTAGGCTGAGGTCACTCACTATATGACAGAGTTGCAGGGATGTCTAAGAAAAGTTGTGTGATTTGTGAAGAATCTTCTAAGGGGGTTGATAGGTTCAAATTACCCCACACTCCCTTGTAGCCAAAAAATCGATGTAAACTGGAAAATCCTGTATGAGTACTCTATGTTAGATAGCTGGATAGGCTGGCTTCACTAAGTGTTATTCATTCATCCATCACCAGTAACTGCTTTATCCTAGTCAGGGTTGCAGTGGATCTGGCACCTATTCTGGGAACACTGACCATGAACCAGGAGTACACTCTGGATGGGATGCCAGTTCATTGCAGGGCACCAAGTATACACACTTTCACACAATAATTCACACCTATGGGCAGTTTAGAGTTGTCAATTCACCTACTGGTTCTGTTTAGTGGGGGGGAACCAGAGAACCCAGAAGAAATCCATGCTGACATGGGGATAGCATGTGAAACTCCACACAGACAGGAGCCCTGGGGTAGTGAAGCAGCAAGTGGCGGTTCAGTAGTTAAAGTTTTGGGCTACTGATGGGAAGGTTGTGAGTTCAAATCCCAGCACTGCCTAGTTACCATGGTAGGGTACTTGATTAAGACCCTGAACCCATAGTTTCTCAGTTGTAAATTGCTTTGGATATAAGTGTCAGCCAAATGAGTGAAGGTATCTGCTGAGATTCTGATTCTTCTTAGTGCAACATCTCAAGAATGAGTAGTTGAATCAGTCATTAAAGTAGATGGACTGATTGGCTTTTGGAATTGATCCAAACAGGGTCAAGGTCACAGCAATGTCAAATGTCTGAAATAGTATTTCTTCAGCAACTTCCTTCCTGTTTGAAGTATATGTTAAGGGTCTTTCTGGCAAACAAATTAGTAACAAGAAGGAC
>CM074954.1:23893340-23908972 GCA_037577455.1 Pangasius macronema
GACCCTGAACCCATAGTTTCTCAGTTGTAAATTGCTTTGGATATAAGTGTCAGCCAAATGAGTGAAGGTATCTGCTGTGCTATTGGGCCACCTTTTATGCAGGTTAATGAGATTACTTTGTGTGTAAAATCTAATGAACAGATTTTAAACATTATTAATTTGCATCGTGTCATAACAGAACCCTAAGGGAATGGGAAATGGTCATTTTACAATATGAATGATTTTTGTATTATTATTTGTCTGCCACTGAGTGAAGACATTATGTTTTTTGGGTTATCTGTCCATCCATCTATCTGTTGATCTGTCTGAGATTCTTCTTAGTGCAACATCTCAAGAATGAGTAGTTGAATCAGTCGTTAAAGTAGATGGACTGGTTGGCTTTTGGAATTGATCCAAACAGGGTCAAGGTCACAGCAATGTCAAATGTCTGAGATAGTGAAAGAAGTCGTTGAAGGAAGGACAAACTTCATATACAATTCCCAGAAAGACCGTTTGTTTAATCATTGTTCTTCCTGTAGATTTGTGGTGAAGGCATCCCCGTCAATGCCATTGGCATTGTGTTCTACTTGTTTTTTAATCTAATTTCTGAAATTGAGCTCTGGATAAGAGATAAATGGACGAAAGATAGATAGGGTCAGGAGTCGGCACCATGAGGTTCAAAGGAGAGAAACCCAAGTCAAGTCAGTGGTTCAGGGTGAAATGTCTGATCCCACAACAAGAGCATTGACTACAAGGCATCTTCAGTAAGTAGCATGTGGTCTTTGCTGCACAATAGAAAGATTTACACACTAGGCCACTACAACAGGAGATCAGTAGGTGTTGTGAGTAGAAGATATATACATTCCTACTTGTATTTAGAGCTTAAAAGCTCACAAAAGGGGGATGCTGGAAAATCGCGTGATAAAAGCATCTCTTACATTTTTTTTTTAACAATTTATTTTAGATCATATGGCGCAGATACAATACAAGATCCTGTGAATATAAAGTTAAAATATTGTACATTGAGAGTAAAAACATATTGGCTCAATACCAGTATATATTGTATATTGCTCAATATAGGGTTTTCAGTTGAGCTTCAAAAATTGCTACAAAGCCTATTCCTGAGATGTTACAGTTTAAACTAACACTTTTTTGATAGACGGTGATATTTTATCTGTGCTGAAAAATCAATACAACATTTCATATCACACTTTGTAATGTGATCAGGCAGAGTTTTTGTAGATTAATCTGAGATATTAAACTCGTACATATCCCCGCTGAATATGCGAATAAAACTGTAATATTATGCAACCCGCACTAATTCAGCATTCCACTGTTCAGCTTTTTTTTTCCCCCCTTTATAATAAATTCAACCTTGAGACGTCTGAATGGACCTCTTGATTAATGCTGAATGTCTGTTTGAGTCTTACTTTAAAAAAAGAAAGAAAAATTACCTAATTTTTCCCATATAAGATTTCCAGACCAAAGGGTATTTGACTTCAGGAACTGATCTTTAACAAACAGAACAGCTTCACAGACAGGGTTTTTAGGTCATAGATGCAATGAGAAATGGTTAATTATTCTCTCTTCGCTCACTGTGTAGCTGCAGCGGAGGGAGTGCCTGGTGCTTTTGAAATATTAAATACAATAAGCAACAACTGCTTTTCCTCCAAAGGGCTGTGAATGCTTTAGAAAGGAAATCATATACTTCTTTATCTACGGGCAATATTAAACTCTTAAAAGTCTTTTCGTTTCGTTAAATCACCGTCCGTTGCTGGCACTTAGTAGGTCCGTTACTAAGTTTATCTTTCAGCCTCGACAGACTACTGTTGTTTAATAATAAAGTGATTTATTACAGGTAGAAAATAGTAGCACGCTACATTTACTCTGTTATATTTACTAAAATAGCTTTCTAAATAAATTTTATTTTGTAAGAATATCTCAAATGTGGGTGTATTTTAGTCTATGTAATGTCATTAATGTGGGTGTATTTTAATCTATCTAATGTAAAAATGTAATTTCAGTTCAGTTCAATCAGTTACTGTTATGAAAATGATAATTTACACACCACTGAATGTACGTATATGGTCGATTTAACAGCACAGAAAAAATAAAATTAAACTTGCACTCCAAAATTTAACTCAAATTAGCCAAGCTGAATTTAATATGAACACTGTAAAATAATAATACTAGCATAGGACTAGCTAGTTTATTACTAGTAAAATGTAAACTGAAATATAACTCTGCTCTGCTTATAGTGTTGAAAAGATGAATAGACAAATCTACATTATTAAGGTCAAAATTTTTTTCTTTCACTTTTCTAAAACAAAACCGCATTCACACACATTCCCATACAGATCATTAACCGCATAGAAATTTCTTCAATGGCTGCTTAATGAGTCGCCTCCTAAACTGTAACAAATAATACATGGCCCTTCATGGCAATCAGGAATCCATGTGATCATAATTCATAGTCTGACATCATCAGGAAGGTTTAATTGAACAGAAAATAGGACTGTAATTGGACGTGGTTATTTGATGTAAATGGTGTCAATGATTTTATTATATATGCGAAGGGAAAGGATAGAAAGTCCAGACGATTCTTTAAGGACAGCACTGATGTGTGAAGACTGTTTCCATGGTTTGAGTTGTTATTTCGGTACTTGCTTGATGATTTTTGCACCAAGATGTGACAGCTGCTGGAAATAATAATGGAACATTTATGCTACATGGTAACTGTAACTTGATGAGGAAGAACATTTTGGTAAACTAACAGCAATATGTGGACTTTGTTGAGGCAAATTTTGGCCCCATCTACATGTACACGGATATTTTTGAAAACAGATTTTTCCAAAAATATCTCCATACACATGACAAAGCAAAAAAAAAAAAAAAAAAAGTTATGTTAAATGCTTTAGGAATAGAAGAGCGAGTTAATAATATTGAGTGTTTGTGAAGGAGAAATGTGGAAACCAACCCACAGTTACAAAACATTAATTAACAAACACAAATGATTGACAACAACTTGACTACTAATCCACTGTTTTACAAACATTTGTTCTGTTTGTTGTTGTTGTTGTTGTTGTTGTTTAGTTATGACATGATAAACAGAACGATACACACAACAATACATTCACTAAACAAAAAACAACAACAAATAGACTAGACACAACAAACAAAACAATAAACAAGACAAACATTCCTAAACTAGACAAACAACAACAAAACTTCAATAAACATGACAAACAGAATGATGCACACAACAATGAATTCAATAAACAAAAAAAGCACAACAAACAGAATAGACACAATAAACAAAACAATAAACAAGACCAACATTAATAAACATGACAAACAGAACGATACACATGGCAGTCAACGTGCTAAACAAAAAATAAACACAACAAAACAGGACAAAAAAATCAATAAACCTGCCAAACAAAAAATAAATAAAATAACAGAACAAACAGAACAAACACAAAAGATAGAACAATAAACAATAAACATGACAAACAGAGCAAGAAGCATAACAAATGGAACAATAAACACAATAAAAAACAGAACAGAACAGTAAACATGACCACCATAACAATAAAGTAAACTATAAACGCGACAAACAACAATAAGTATGCAGAATAACACAACAAACAATAACACACAACAAACAATAATGGGAAATTAGAGTATAAAAACGCCATTTTAGAAATTTTAGATTCCAAAAAGCTTAATTTTCAGTGCCTGGGACTGGCATTGCGAACAAAAAAAAGTTTTTCAAATATCTATTTGAACACCAGACCCGAAGTCATAGTGGAGGCACAAATTAGTGTGGTAGGGAGACTTTCAACGCGCATCACTCCATCATGTACTGTGAAAGCGTCTGGTTTATTAGGTCCTGACTGATTTTGATTACACACAGCAGTGAGAATAGCGGCGATATCTGATGCGTGAGAGTACACTACATTCCTAAGAGCCCATTCATACACATCTCTCACTGCACAGAAGGTTCTCCCTGTTTTCCTCCTCTCTTCTGCCTTTGCCCATGCCAAACATTAAAGTGATGATTGATTAGACCCGTGGGACTTTGAAAAGTCAGACAGAGTTCCATTTCCATTTCCTGTGTAAAATAGTGCTGTGCTTTGCAGATCTTGAGATTTGCACGTCTTTCTCTCGCTAGCGCCATGTGCCCCAAAGCGGGGCGTTCACGTGATATAGGTCAGGGGTCGAGGCTGTGTGAATGCACAATTCTTTCAGCTTTTCCTTTAGATACGCTTATCAGTCCCAGCACCTTAGGAAAGGCCAAGATGCTCAATAGGGAAGATTGACCTGCTCACGCCAGGATTTTTAGAATCCAGAGGGTAAGACACGTTCACTCATATCCTGGATTTGAGACAAGAATTGTGAATTGTGTGCAGTAACAGTCCATTTCTCACATCCACACACAACCACAAATACATACAGTATACATGTAACTAATGTACACATATGACGTGTGATAATAATAGGACGATGTTCTCGGTATACGGATGTAGCGATAAAGTAATCACGCCATTTTTATTCGTTAACAAATGTTACATTGGTTTCAACTGTAAATATTTGGTAACAATTTTTCTGCATAACTTATGAACGACATCTCACGTAAAGGTTCATTAGGTATTCATAACTGCTTAGATAAATGTTGAAATACGCACTTGGTATCTGATACCAAGTCAATAAAATGTCCCTATTTTCAATCGATGAATAAAAATAATATCATTTTTATTTCAGCGCAGACAAATTTCAGGCGGTTCATTAAGAATTTTACTAAATTCACACAGTGCAAAATTATAATTAGATCTTGTCAACAAACAATTAAAAACGATAAAAAGAGCAATGAATGCTACAAACAGAACAATAGGCACAACATACAACAGTAAACAAAATCGTAACAAACAGCACGATAAACACCACAACGAATAAATCAATAAACAAAACGAATGCTATGACAAACAGAAAAATAAAGTCAACGACAATAAAACACGACGAACATTAAAGGCAAAAACATAATAATAATAATAATAATATGCACAAAAATACCAGTAAGCAATAAGCACACAAATTGAATGTTAAAAAAGATGACAGAATGAAAACCTGTTGAATAACAAAAGCTATGATTGATGAGAAGAGCCTGAAAATTGAAAAGCAAATTTAAAAAAAAAAATCGTTTTAACACTGTTTATTATCTGAACAAAATAATAGCAAAATAAGAAATAACAACAACAAAAAAAATCTTTTAATACCGTTCAACTGTGAAGCGACGAGGAGCTACATGTCTGCATCCGCTATATTGTTTCTATAGAAATTCTCCATCCGCAGACGAACAGTCTGTCCTTTTACCTCACGGGTGCCACAGTAGTGGAAGCCACATTATTCCTGAGTGAAATGCAATGCAAGGCAACGTAGTCTACTTCCATTTATGTTCCATGCGAGTATCTGCGCACAATGGATGTCTGTGGCTGTGTAAAATGCTCTCTGAGGCAGCGAGTCCAGATGATTGCTCACAACATATTTACTGTCCACGTACTAAAGCGACTCATACAATATTTACAGATGCATTACAGTGCCATAAAGTGCCTTACAACTCAATCATGCAAAATTGTTTTCATTTAGGTCTAACAACTCTATCGCTACAAATGTGTATGTACAGAAGAGATAGGTGTCCTTCTGAACAACCTCTATAGTACCATTTTCTTCCAACGAGTCATCCATTATGCATTAGTTTATGAAAAATGTACGTTATACAAGAGTTAATTTCCGTTCACTAATCTGATTGGTCGACCAGTGTTCCAAGAGTGCCTATATTTAGTATAACCGCTATAACTGGGATGTTTCAATGTTTGTATCACTCCACTCTTTGGTGTTCGCCATGTAAAATTGCAATTCTAGCAACATTCCCACTGAAATGGTTACTAGAGTAGAGTTAGCAACATCATCAGAGGATATGACACACTTTACATGAATATACTGTAACTTCTGGCTCAAAATATGAAAGCTCATCAGATGAAGAGAAGAAAGAAGAGAAGTTCACTGTTGAACATGTGTCTAGTGGAATATTCCAAATATTGAATATATGAATGTGGTCAGGCAACAGGGTTAAGTGAATGAATTATAATTAAGCAATTGCTTTTTTCTAGTAACTGACATTTCGGTCACAATATGGCCAAATCACTTGTTTACTTTTGCACTGTGAGTGGAAATAGATCCCGAAGAAGCCACACTCACTCATTGGCTAGCTGGCTAGCTAGCTCACAAGCTAGCTCTGGCTTCTCTTCTTTCTTCTCTTCATCTGATGAGCTTTCATATTTTAAGCCAGAAGTTACAGTATATTCATGCAAAGTGTGTCATATCCTCTGATGATGTCGCTAACTCTACTGTAGTAGCCATTTCAGTGGGAATGTTGCTAGAATTGCAATTTTACATGGCGAACACCAAAGAGTGGAGTGATACAAACATTGAANCATCCCAGTTATAGCGGTTATACTAAATATAGGCACTCTTGGAACACTGGTCGACCAATCAGATTAGTGAACGGAAACTAATTCTTGTATAACGTACATTTTTCATAAACTAATGCATAATGGATGACTCATTGGAAGAAAATAGTACTATAGAGGTTGTTCTGAAGGACACCTATCTCTTCTGTACATACACATTTGTACGCTATGACAGAAGAGAATAGCAGATACTCAGCCCCTTTGTAAGGAGTACCGAAAATGACTCGTTTTCATTTGTTCAGATTTGGCCATATTGTGACCGAAATGTCAGTTACTCAAAAAAAAAAGCAATTGCTTAATTATAATTCATTCATTTAACCCTGTTGCCTGACCACATTCATATATTCAATATTTGGGATATTCTGCAAGACACATGTTCAACAGGAAGTTGCGCTCTCTGAATTTTCTGAAGATCACGAGAAGAAGAAAACGATACAGTATGAAAAGAATCTAAACTACAACTTTTCTAAAATCTATAAAATATTAAATAAAATAAATCAAAAATATTACAACTTTACTTATTATTATTATTATTATTATTATTATTAACATTTTTATTTTTAAACCTACAATGGCTAACCAGCACCACAATTTTATGTCCACGCTAATATGGATACATTTGGAAAAAATTGCTATCACAACAAAACGGTTGTCTACAATTAGCTATTTTTTCCCACATGATTTTTTTTTCTTTGTACAAGATGTTTTTCTTTCCACACTGAAACACAGAGGTCATAGAAAAACACTTGTACTGAGCAAAAGCCTGATTGCACACACTACTTGAAGAAGGAAGAGCATGTGGGCTCCTGGGTACTGGGTTAACCCCTTGAACTCCTTCAACTCACTTTTTCACTAACTACAGTGAAACTAATTGGAAATGGAGCGTAAATGAAGTGCAGCGAGGAAGTCAAGAGTCCCAGTGAGAGCGTCGTGAGTATGTTCAAAGAAAAGTAATTTCCTTTACTACCGACGAGCATCTTTTCAATAACAGTAAAATCGTAAGCGCTTTAGCATATGTAAAGTCCATTGGAAAGGTGATATGAAAATGACAAAGATTGCATCCAATTTTCCAATTCGCTGTTTATTTGTGTGTTTGTGTGTTATCATTTAAGATGAATAAAACTTGAATAGTTTAAAGGGTTAAAAACTGAGATTTTCAGAGATAATTTTTTTAAGTCACCCTATAAAATCATCAGTCATAGCAGACATATGAGGGAAGGACAGCTAAACACTTATATTAAAGATTACAAGCAATTGTCTGTCCTATTCCTTCTTTCTTCTCGAATAGTAAAAGCCATGAGGAATGTTTCCCCGACTCATAGACGATAAGAGAAGACAGTAGAGTGCTGATATTTGAAATAATGCTCCTGTAACACACACTTCATTCCAACAGAAACAGGCTACATTCAACAGCATATGAGCATGTGAGGTTTACAGCGCAAGGTCACCTGATAATTCAAGCTTAATTGAAGTTAAGGGGAAAAAATTAACACGCTAAATTGCTCATATGAACAACGTTGAAATCAAAATGTTTCCTTTAATTTGCCATGATATGCATGCACCCGGAACCTCTTAACCTCTCTGTTCCTGACAAGCACAGGCTGGCGTTCATAGAGTAATGGAACTGAAAAAAGCATCAGTGCAGGATGTCTAGCCCATTTCAGAGGGCCTAGTGCAGGTGATAAGGGCTCAGCGTCAGCATTTATTGCCCCAGCAGATGGAAATATCCAAACTGACGGATTAGCTACTGGGAGATAAGAGACAGGTCCGAGAGCAAGATATCAGCATTCACATGGAACGCTTTCATTTTGGCCATTTCTACTTCGGTGTTCGCCCTAGGAATTCGCCTTAGGAATTGGGTCAATTTTTCTAGGTTGTGAAAGAGACTCAAAACAGGATAGGTACAGCTTGGTTTTCTTTTTTTTTTAGTCACTCTATCTTCATAGCAAATTACCAGCAAGATAAACTAGCCTGCATTCTGCACACACATTATGATCTAATATCCCATGGCTTCCTATAATATATCCTATTTCCTTCTTTAGTCTGTATTTTCTATACTTGTTTTATTTTTATTTTTTTTCAAATGCTTGCCCTTAAAGGTGGTGGTCTACTGATGGTGATGCTGCTGACACACCTTGTTTTGGATGCTTCTACTCAAAAATAATTCGAGCCGTGACCTACACCTGACCTTGTGATTTGCACAACCTGATTGGCAAGCCCAGAAAATGTACTTAAGCAGGTGCATAAGTCAACTCTGAATACACGTAACTTTCCCAGCATAAATACTGACATCGATTTTACAGCCCTAAGTTTAAAAAATAAACCGCAAAAAGAAAAGCAGTTTCTCTCCACTTTTTGATGGTGGAGTTAAAAAAAACAGTGCTCAAATTTGTATGCCACCTGACAAGACATGAATAAAACATTCGCAGTATTAATGTACTGAGGTGTTGTGGAAAGCAGCCTCTTCCACATGGCATGGATCACAAGACGTAATCAAGTTTCGGCTGTAAATATTTAAACAAATTGAATTGCTATCGCATATCTGTTAAGCTCGCATGCTATTAAGGAAGAAAGAAATATATATCGATTGATCATGATTGTGTGAATCAGCATCTGCTGAGATGATAGTGACACATATATAACACAGGCTTTAAGCATTTGCTCCAGTATTACCCTTTCCCCAACAACTCACCAAACAAAACGAATCCACAATAACAGCTGTTAACATCCAGAGCTTTGACAGAATATTATGCGTCAAACACATTTGGGAATTGTTTAGCCTCCTGCTTTAGCTTGCATTTTATTTTGGCAAAGAGAGCAAGTCTGTGTTTTACGGGGCTCCGTGCTCCAGGTGCTGCATTTCCATAGTAAATCCGTGCGCTTGTAAAAAGCATTTTATCACGGCCAAATGATGTCATTACCCGCCTTCTCCAAAATACATCAATATGATCCTTTATTTAAAAACAGTGCGCTAAGTGGCCTGGAGACTACAACAATGTCCTATAAAAGAGTTACAAACATCAATATGTCGACCGAATCCAACAAAATTATAATTTAGAACGTGGAGTAAAAGAAAATGGAAAACAGTAAGATCAAGGGATGAAAGATATCTGTCTACAATGAGTATAATGACCCATATCTTTGCAATTAATTCAGAATTGTAAAGCAGATGAATCCTTGTTTCAAATATCAAGTGATGCAAGATAACGAAACAAAACATGAAAATGTAACTAATGTCATTTTAAAAAGAAGGAAGAGCTAGATTAGCCATGAAAGAGCTGTACTTGGACTGGATAGCTTTGATTTTAAATCTCAGAACTGCATCTTTAATCCTGTAGTGCACTCCGAGAAAAAAAGTATCATCCTTTTACAATCCACAAAGGACAGGGACTCTCAACGACTGAATTTTTATAGGCAAAATTATAATGAAATTAATGTGACCTGCCTGCAAAATCAGCTTAAGCAGCTGCCGAACCCAACACTGAATACAAGGAACTTTCCCCACGCAAATATTGATGTTACTTTTGGTCTTAAGTTGTAGATTCTCTAATATAGCCCTTAACCTGTTTATCTGGGAAATCCCTTAAAGACACTATGTAGACACCTGGAACACAGTCTATTCTTAAAAGATAAAGTGAAGACACTTTGAAGGCAGAATTTAAAAGTAAAATTACATTAACTAGCTAAAACAAATCTTGAGGAACTCTTTATGGTCGTAAAAATGGTAAATCTGGAACACCTAAGGATGTTTTTTGGGTTGCACACATCTGCCAAATTAATATACACTCCCTTTAGCACCCTTGGAGGTTCTGTGTAGAACCATAACAACAGATGGATTTTACTTTTAGACAGCTAAACTAGCTAAAAAAAAAAAACCTTGAACTCTTTACACTCTTAAAAAAATGGTAAATCTGGTATACCTAAGGATGTTCTTTTGTACGCTTGTGGAATCCTTCAGCGGTTCTATGTCGAAACTTACAACAGATGGTTTCTCTTTCAGATCCCACAATTCCCTTTCAAGGTTCCAGTTAGAAAGTGAGTCTCATTAACATCCAAAGTGTACACAACCCAGTGCTAGAAATAGACTGACTTAGGCAAAAGCCTGGATTAAAAAAATCTTCTACAATATAAAATGCACTCGTAGATAAACTCATAGGTTCCATTTAGCACAATTAAAGGTTCTGTTTAGAGCCAACAGATGGATTGGATTTTACCTTTAGAGGTTGTTCCATATAGAAAGCTAAGAAATGTACTTAACTATCTAAATAAATCTTGAGGAACCATTTACACTCTTAAAAATCGTAACTATGGAACATGTAAGGGCTTCGTTGGCTTGAAGCAGAAACTTAATGGTTTCTATGCCGAAACCTACAACAGTTTGATTTTTCGAAAAAGGTTCCAGGTTGAAAGCTAGAACCATTAACATCCAAAGAACCACCGAGGAACATATAAAAACAGAAGAGTGGAATGTTATTTCATATCATGCTCTTATTTGTGGGAGATGAAACTCATCAACATACAGCAAAGTAAATGCTAAATCGTATTTAGTGCTCTCAGAAATAATGGAGCTTTAATTGTTCATTATCCAGTTCAGTAATGTCACAATGGGTGAAAGGATATTTCAGATTCTCGCCCACTCATTTAATGATAAATGATCTGTGACATAATGGACAGGATTCAGATCAGGGCTTTTAAGGGCTCTATTATGTATTATGGTTATGAATAAAGATGTTTTAATAGGGCAGTGTCTGCTTTTTTAAGGTCATATTTTGTAAATCGGGATGGGATAAATGCAGACAGTAAAGACTCATTAATGGCTTAGAATGAACTCAATGACACATTAATCAACATGACAGAACCACCTCTGGCCTTGGTTTAATCTCAAAATGTGGCGATATTCATTTAAAAATTTATGAAGGGTTCATCTACATTAAATGTCTGGATAAACAAAACTAAACAAATAACCACTCTTAAAAAAGAAAAGAAAAAAAAAAGGTTTCATCTAGACACACTGACGACAATCTTTTAATGGTGAACCATTAATGATTAGTTCATTTGAAGTGGTGATATTTTGTTTTGCACATTATGTTACCGTTTTTTGACTAGCGCCGCAGACAATACAAATCAGACATCTGCTTGAGACAGAAAATAAACACATATTTCTCTGTCTAGTCATCCTTAAACATTCAGCATACAACCCCTGCAGAGCCATTAACATCCAAACAATCCTTGAGGAGTTTTTTATTTTTCCTTTCTCAAATTGATTTTGACTCAGCTGTAAACTTGGATTAAATAATCTGCCTAATTAATATACACTTTAAGGGAAAAATAAATGTTCTATTTAGCACCCGTTGCAGTTTATATAGACTCTTAGCAATAGGCTTTTCGAGACGAAGCTAAGAAACCGTTAAATGTCATACCAAATGTTCTCTTGAACTCTGGGGAACCATTCAGCTCTGTGCTTGAAATAGATTCTGCCTCAGTTGTAAGGGATAAAATTGTCCACTAAATAAATAACCACTCTTGGAAAAAAAAAGGTTTCATCTAGTACCCTTAAGAGTTGTATATGGAACCTGAAAAAAGAGAGCTTTCCTGATATTATACATCGTCAGGAACCCAAACCTTTACAAAGAACCCCTAAAGAACCTTTTTCTAAATATAAGCCAACAACATAAATACCGATTTAGATTTTTTGACCCATAACAGCAATGGATAATAAAGATTGTTAGTATACTTAAATATTATTTGACCATTTTATACTTTACTTAAGTGTTAATGAAATAATTGAAATATTATATGAAATATTGAATAATTGTACTTTTTCTTAATTTCCAAGAAAAACAAACATATTTTACTCCTTATAGTTTTATTTATACCTTCAAAATAGTCATTAAAATCTTGGAGGTCTCTTGTTCTTTCATCCAACCAATGAATGAATGAATGTTATATACAGTATCAATCAAACCTCACTAAATTCTTTCAATATGCTGGAGCCTCGAAGGCACGGACACTATCTACTTTGAAAAAGTGTGTGAGGTAAGTTTTGTTATTTTGCTAACATTAACTGGCTGTATTTAACTAAGAACTAAGCTAGCCCACTAGCATCAATTCCAGTACCTGACATAAAGTGGCTAGCATGTTAAATTCTAATTAATGATAAATATCACAAACATACAGAACCTGAATGATGTTTTCAAGCAAAATGATGTTTGCTTGCTTTAAAAAACATGATTTAATTTCATCAGATACAAAATATTTACGGTTTACTTTTTAATACTTTTAAATCTAGCAACCTTTTAACATTCACTTTTTGGCTGGACACTTTATTTATTTATTTATTTTTTTTTACATTTGCAATTTTTTTTACATTTTTACATTTACATTTTTTACAATACAATAAAACCTCCTCTGAACAAAGACCTCATGGTCATATAACATTTTTGGAAGGAGTCCTCAGCGTCAGCACTTTGTGTTAGTACGTGGGAAAGTCTTCAGGACAGACGAGATGGCGCTTTATGGGTTGTCGGTGACATGAAAGATGTGTTTTTGCCTTATTAACTTCAAGAAAGATAAAAATAGAGGCTGGTGAGGGAAGAACTGTTTATAGATGCTATAATGTGAGAAAAGGTACCATAATTTTGTACATACTAATGAAAAACCTCACAAAATAAATAAATAAATCTTTGAGCTATTGAGGTTCCTTCAGATAAAAAAAATGAATGTGTGTGATTTTTTCTGCTACAGAAAAAAAAGCCAGTTTTTTCGACTTTGGTCTATTTTACTACACTGCTATTTTGGTTCAAATATGCTTGGTACGTTACTTGGTCAGGATTCGAACCATAGTTCACCACATGGTGACCCCTGACATAAAGGATTAATGATTATTACCATTATCAGTACTAGGGCCATGGTCGTTTGGTGCCAATGTCAACACACAGAGCGAGCTCGTCTAACAGAAACGCCCCACGCACGCTCGTCTCCAGAGCCAACACAATCTTAAAGGAGCTGGTTTCCTGTAATCTTCTGAACAAACATCATATTTCATTCTGTGTGTAACCAGTGATCAAATGTCAAAACGTCCTCAGGGCCAAACCTAAGGGGTGTCTGGAATGTGTAGATGTATGCTCTCACACTCTGGAAGACAACAATATAATCTAAATACGAGGATAGAATCTCCCGACTGAGAAAAAAAAGGTAAATATTTCTGACCACAAAAAAGGTCTCTGTAGAGAAACTCAATATGCCCTGATCAAGCCAAACCTCGGTGAATGTAATCACCTAATGCAATGAGCATACAGAAAGCATTTATAGCTTGAGAATAAGTGAAGAAATAAATAACCAGCAGACACCGAACTGGACTGTGTTGCATATCGGGGTCACAGAACAGACGAGACATTCAGAGCTGAGTGTGTTTCCATGTGGGAGTGCGAGCAAAGCGTGCTCCTTTTCTCCCTCTGACTCACAGGCGCAGACGTCGCAGCGAGCCAGGAAAAAAAATGGCTGTCTGTTTGGAGGTTATCAAAGCTCTTTTCATTTGCCTGTTAAATAATGAATACACGCTGATACTTAATCTGTCAATTCCCACAGATCCATTATTCATAAGAACAAACAATGTCTGAGGCGGATGCCCACCTGCCCAGCAGGGATTCAATTCAACGGCACACACATTTCACACACACACACACACACACACACACACACACACACACACACACACACACACCTACTGTGGGTATTTTAAGAAGGTACAGTTAATATGCAGAGAACATGAGGTGTATTTTAACACATATGCGACAGTGATTTTTCTAAAACCCTGCTAGTAGGTTTATATAAATACCTTAAATTTCTGTAGTAACAGCTCGCTCATAAGTATGGAGCTTGCATGGCAGATGATCCACATAAACGGATTAATCTATCATTTCTATGGAGATTTCCACAAGGAGCTGTTTATTTAACTCTCCTTTGTAACAGTCATAGGAGAACGTTCTGGTTTCTCAGGAACATGACAAGCTGCATGTTTAGCCTTGTGAGTTTAGGCTTGTGAATGACTCTTTATAGCTGCTATGGCATAAGTATCATTCTGGAGTAAGTAAAAAAATGTAATTAGTGAAAAATTGCTGGGGTATAAGAGGAGTAAAACACTTCATGACATGCTGTTTTGGAAAAATAATCAACTCCAGGGTGGTAACAGTAACTCCGCTTCACATTGTTCGCATCAAAACCAGCCCACCGTTGATTATTTTTCATCACACATCACGCCAGTCAGGTTTTTTTGTAACTTAATTAATTAAAGACATCTAGACTTGATTATGATTGACAAGGACTCGAGTTGTGTATGTGTGTGTGTGTGTGTGTGTGTGTGTGTGTGTGTGCTCTTGTTGCAGGTAGATTTCTCTCTGCATACACAGTAACAGGAGATTGTGGAAACATCACGCTCAGTCCCACTGAATTGCTTTTATGCAAAACGCAGCTGAAAAGACATTTTAGCTGCAGACTGGCAGTGTATTAGTCATTTATCTGAAACGTTGGTCAAGAGTAATACTACTGATGAAAATATGTGTGTGTGTGTGTGTGTGTGTGTGTGTGTGTGTGTGTGTGTGTGGTATCCCTCTTTGACAGGCTCTATTTTATAACCAACTGTTAGGTACCACTTTCTAAAGAAGAACAAATCCGCTGTTATTACACCAGACGTGACAACCAGTTGAAAGTGTTGAAAAGAAATGTATGTGAAGTTGCAATTATCAGGGAACGAGAAGCTTTACCAGTTCAGTCAGGTTCTTCGGTTCTCATTCGTTTGAGTTTGGTTGCTGCTTTTCTGCTATTGGTCCTCCCCCGGAAACGACCCCCCCACCACACACACACACACACACACACACACACACACCACCCCCCACCCACGCATTACCCCAAAAATAACCAAAATATTTTTAAGAAGCTAAAAATTCAGACAAAATATATTTAGATGCCAGTCAACACACTTGGAGGTCAAAAATTGTACAATATGTGGGAAAGTCATGATTATCACTAATAATTCACTACTAACAGTTTTCATCTAATACATAACTTGAAATATTTGGAATCAGCAAATCCACTGATGTTATTTCAGTCAAGAAAAGAAAAGAT
>CM074954.1:23908989-23950656 GCA_037577455.1 Pangasius macronema
TTTCATCTAATACATAACTTGAAATATTTGGAATCAGCAAATCCACTGATGTTATTTCAGTCAAGAAAAGAAAAGATGGATATTTGTATTTTGTTTGATGTGAAAAAAAGGATAGAGAAACAGACTGGAAAAGTAATAATTGAAAGAGTAATACAATGGAAATGGAAATAAAATGAATAATCTGGAATAGAAAAGAAATTAGAAAAAAATTAAATATTTCTCCGAGTTAAGTTCCTGACATCAGAGAGAGTAAAAAAATGGTGTTTTAATAATGTTATTAATAAATAATATTTCCAAGATGTGTTTCTCGCAATAGAACCACAACTTACGTTGAAACTAATAGTAATTTAAAAAGTGAGAAATTTAAGTTAAATTTAAGATCGCCCAAAGTTTCAATTATGTAATACATAAAAATAACAAAATAATAATAAAAAATTCACAAGACAAGCTTTGAAAAAGTCCCCTCTGTGTACACTTATATATTTTTCTTTCGCTGCAGGGCGTTTGCCTCTGTGTTTCTTTCTCACGATCTCCCAGGCTATAGCATGACCCCTGACCCCTGAGCATTACGCAGACTGGGAGCTCAGGCTTCTGGTGCACAGAAGCAAGAACAGCATGGGTTACATCACATATGTGTCAGGAGGGGAGAACAGTATGGGCGTGAGCTCCCTGCGATATTGTTTTGGCTACTGCTCAACACCTCGGATGTCTTTTGGCACACAAACAGAGCGAGACGCCTGTGACATACTGGCCGGGCCACCAACATGGATGGTCTCTGGATTCTAGATGTTTCCTGTGTGATTCTATAGACGCATTCGATTTGAATGTGTTTAACGATTTTATCATCTCATCTAAATTTTGACCAATAAAAAGGAATAATAATATTAATAATACTTTAAAGGAAACACCGTGTATGCTGGATTTGAAATTTAGACATAACCAAGAATGAGGCGGTGAGAAAAGAAGACCAAACGAAAAAAAAAGAACTGATGAGTGATGAGTTGGCTCATTGAAGAGCATGCAATTTGCGTTCATATTGATTCACAATCAGAGGACAAATAACCCGCCCTGATCATGTCCCCAGTCTTCCCCGGTTAAGCTGTTGCCTCGTTATTAACAACAGTGTGCTACTTAATTTTATAGTGTTTAGTTTAGAGGTCTGGAATTGGTCTGGGGTCATCGACGATACGATGGAGATGAACAATGAATCAATAAAAAAAATAAATCCAGGAGTGACACCGTTCCATTCAACACAGTGAAATACGCGCGCCACTCAGAGTGATGAATTTGTTTACTGCTATAGCAGCC
This sequence comes from Pangasius macronema, assembly GCA_037577455.1. NCBI lineage: Eukaryota > Metazoa > Chordata > Actinopteri > Siluriformes > Pangasiidae > Pangasius > Pangasius macronema. Next base: position 23,910,298 of record CM074954.1, read on the forward strand.
TGATGCTAATATAAAGCTTAGTGTTTTAAAGCTAAAACTTTGCACCGTGAGTGTTTGAGTGTTCCTCTCTGGTGTGTGTCAGGGCCGTCATGTCGGATGGAGTGAAGTCGCTGAGTGATATGCCGCTCGGCTTCAGATCGCTGACTCTGATATTTCAGCGGGGCTTGAACGTGACAGGTGGCCGACGCCAAACTGCCTGCACGCTGACGGGTGGAACGCAGCTCTCTACCTTCGCAGAAGTCAACAAGTTGTACGGTCAGACGAAAGGCTGGCTGGACGACAAGGTGTGCCTAGACAAAGTGTAGATGTGTACGACCTTTATGTATTGTGTCGTTTTTCTTGGTTTTTTTCTATTCTTTTACTTCTGTACTGTGAACACAGGAAATGTGCTAACAAGAGCAAACGTTGCTGTTACTATGCTTAAGTAGTGAGCAAAGTCACTATGTAAGGAGACGAGGCTTTGGAAATAAGGTTTAGTCGATTTTGATCCTAAGGCTGTAAAAATGCATTTTAGGGACATTATGTACTTTAATACCTGATGATAAAAGAGCTTATTAGGCAAACTTTAATTAAGAATGCACTGACACCAAATCTGCAAGGAGAAAACAAACAAAAGACAGAAAAGAGAGAAAGAAAACCAGGCAGTAAACTAAACCAGTGGAGTGAGGGAGGTATGATATGGTAGAAACTGATGAGTACAGAAAGTATGGTAGGGAAGGGATGGTCTATCAGCTTCCTGGGAAGTTCTTGGGAAAATTCTGGTATGTTTCCGAGTCAGTACACAGCCAGTAATGAAACTGGAGGAATAAGACAGTGAGATAGAAGATGGGAACAACAGTTGGTGACTTAACAAAAAGTACAAAAGTCAATATATCCATCTCTCCTCAACATTACTAGTATAATTAGTGACGTTTAGACTAAATTAAATTCATATATAGTATAAATTTTTATCGTGTTGATCCAACATTTTCTACTGCGCACCAGCCAAGTGTTATTTCTACATGCAAACTAAGGAAGCAGCAAGATATTAAAGGGAGATCATGAAATTGTAATGTGTACCCAGGATATAATCTATTTTTTCACATCTATTTATGCACTCTCCTGTAAAGAAATGCCACCATGGTTAGAAAGATAAGCTGACCAAGCACTCGTCTGCTACACCTTCGTACATTTGCGTAATTTGTTAATAACTGATGTATCATTTTATCAGTAAAATGTCCTCAAGATAGTAGCTGCTGTCTCCTAAAATGTTCCCAATGGAAAAAAAAAAACTTCTTTGGGATAATACTTATAATTAATTAAGATATTTATGCAGTTTATATTGACTTAAAATGGCATTCCATAGTATTCGGTCCAAAACCTAAATCAGTTTCAGTGTGACATATTGCAGTTACACTGTTAGATGTCACTTGACCCCCAAAAAATTAATTTCAAGGACAGAACTGCACATAACTATGTTTAATAAGGTCTGAATACTTACATTGCACAATTTTTAGTATTAAATCCTCAATACGTGCCCATAACTGAACTCTAAATACAAACTAATTTAGAGTTCAGTTATGGGCACGTAGTGAGGATTTAATACTAAAAATTGTGCAATGTAAGTATTCAGACCTTATTCTCAGCATAATGTGATCATAGTCTTTAAGCCTTTCCAGTCTGGTTTCCATCCACTCCGTAGTATCGAAACAGCTCTCGTAAGAGTCGCTAATGCTCTCCGTCTCTCTGCTGACTCCGCTGCAATCGATATCTGTATTCAGCTAGACCTTGATATGCCGAATCATGACATTCTTCTCTCTCGTCTCTGCTCCATTAGAATTTCTGGCAGCGCTGTTAAAATCTCTCTGCCAGACTCCAATTTGTGTTTATCGATAAACATAAATCCTCTACTGCATCTGTCACACAAGGAGTCCCTCAAGTTTCAGTCCTTGGTCCGTTCATTTTCATCATATCTTCTTTCACTCGGCCAGATAATTTCATGACACAGTCTTAGCTTGCGCTCCAATGATAAGAGCACAATCATATCTTTTACAATTGCATGTATAGTGCTCATATTAATATATTAATATATTAATTCCAACTTCTTTCAGATAATTACAATATCGATGATATCACGGTACAGTTTTCTTTCTTCTTGTGAAACAGACCATTTTTATTCTGTGAAAGAGTATGAATATAAAACATGACATTATATTACTGGATCTTTAGATTTTTATTTTTTTTCCATTTGTGTGTGCATGGAGTCCTAGTCGATAATCATCATTTAGAGGCAGCCAAAGGTCACTGAAAATGGAAAATCACAGAGAAAAGAAGAATTCTGTGGCCATCAGATTGATGAATCATATACAATATTGACCAGCTTCTTTTCTTCTTAGTTAAAGGGGAACAACCAGGATTTTGGGACGAAGACCCAAAAGTCAACCGTAACTACCGTAGTCTGCCATCTAGGATTCTCAACCTTGTTTATTTTTTTTTTAATATATACATTTTAATTTTTTTTTTTCACTTTACATTATTTTTTGTTTTCTTCCTCTCTTCCAGGTTTATATATTTATTAGGTCATGAACCGAAAACGGTTTTCATCAGACCTGCAACTTGAAACTTGAAACCCCAGCTTCAATACTTCTCATAAATCCTTTATTGTCATGCAAGGAGTCCCTCAGGGTTCAGTTTTTGGGTTTCTTCCTCTTTTACTCGGTTCTTGTGCAGCCTTATTATCCGTTGATAATCTTCCACTGTTTGCAGGATTTATGCATGAACTACAACTTCTTTGAATTAAAGACACTGTGATATGAAGATCATAAGATACTTTTTTTTCTCCATGTGCATGTGGTTATATCGTCAATAATCAGCAGCTAAATGTATTTGGAAATGGAAATATTACAAATAAACAAGAATTCTGTCTGATGAGATTGATACTGACAAATAACGCATATTTTGAACAAGGATGCGCATGAACTAACAGTGAAAATGATACGTTTAATGATTTCAGTTTGTCTTTAAATCCTGGAGGGAAAAAAAAAACAGTTTTCTTTGTTGGTCCCAAAACCCTGCTTCTTTTCTGAAAATCCCCTGTTAATCCCTCTTCAAGTATTCGTAATATTGGTATTTTTTTTCCTCCATCTTCCTCCATTTTTTTTCCTCCATCTTTTCCAAACCTCATATTAGGTCAAAGTGAAAGCACTTTTCATCAGTTCTAACTCTAATACTTAGTCTAAAAGATGCTGAAACCTTGGTGCATGCTTGCGTGACCTCACATTTAGATTACTGCTTGTTCAAAATTCACATATTGATCGGTTCCTCTTTGACCTGTATCACGTGTCAGCTGAGAACTTATCCATTTTCCTTTAATTCCAGTACAATCGCCGCTCCTCATCTTATCCTCAGACTGAGAAAGGTGCTATCTCAGCTTGGTGAAAAATAAAACAGTAGCAAGACAGACAGTAAATAAAGCAGGTGCATATTTTGTTAGTCTGGGAATTTCTGAGCTTCAGAATAAATGAACCCATTTCTACAGATTATGTAAGACTACATTGGGAAAAGTCTCTTCTTTTATTTTCTTTCCCTTAATGGAACTTTCATATCACTTTGTTTCAGAAGTGTGTGAGACTGTGAGTTTTTTAATCCCACGCCCAAAGGAATTCCTCCTACACTTATTTTTTTCTGTCTAAATAAAATGCTAAATAAAATTGAAAATAAAATCCCTGCACCGTAGAATAATGAATTCCCTCATGACCAGTGCTGTGTAAAAGAGCGCATTCGGAGCCGCAGGTTGCGCATCACCAACCAACCCCACTCGTCTAGTTTAGAGATTAGAGAGGGCGATCCAGATTCATGTGTGGATGACACACAGCGATGTAAACGTCCCAGACGCTAATGTAAACACTGCATCCTCCATTTAAAAAAGGCCATTCATTGAGCTGTTAGGAGGGAATTGTTGATGGGCATGAGCTTCCATGCTGCGCGCTTTCAGCTCCAGAACATCTAATATTTTACACATTTAAGCACAGAAGTACGAATTTAACAGTGTAGCCTAAAAAAACGTTGAAACTAAAGTGCGGATTGACTTTGTGGTTCTCTACATGCACAAATCAAATCAAATCAAATCAAATACTAAATTGTTTTTTTGTTTTAAATTTAAAAAAGAAAAATGCAGAATGTATCTATCTGTCTATTAGCACATCGGTTTGTTGTTCTATCTATCTATCTATCTATCTATCTATCTATCTATCTATCTAGCTAGCTAGCTAGCTAGCTATCTATCTATCTATCTATTAGCACATTGGTTTTGTTGTTCTATCTATCTATCTATCTATCTATCTATCTATCTATCTATCTATCTATCTATCTATCTATCGATCTATTAGCACATTGGTTTGTTGTTCTGTCTATCTATCTGTCTCTCTGTCTGTCTGTCTATCTATCTATCTATCTATCTATCTATCTATCTATCAGATAGGTAGTGTCATTCTGTCTGTCTATGTATGTAAAGTATTATACATTGGCAACCAGTAAAACTCTCAGAAACACTCCATACTGAAGCTCCATACTTTTCAGAAACATGCAGGTTGACCTCATTTCTTCAGGGTCGGGATAAGTGAAAGATCATACAGTTCTGTAGCAGCAGCTTTGGAACTTGGCAGCAGCACCTGTTAAAAATAAACCAAATGTTCATTTGACTTGTGGCGTTTATATAACCACCCAACTGCATTCTGAGCGCTAAAACATGCAACACATTCACGGATAATGAAGAGGCAGGGCTGAGAACAGAGCAAAGGCCCTGTGCACTTCACTGCTGAAGACGAAGTGATTTTAGGTGTTTGTTTGGGTGTGTGGCGTGTGTGTGTGTGTGTGTGTGTGTGTGTGTGTCTGCATGTGTGTGTGTGCGTGAGGGGGATATGGGTTGGTATGATGACGTAGTAACTGCATTTTGTCATTCAAAAGGGCAAATTATTGTCAAAACAACAGCTCGTTTATTTCAGCACCTCCTGCTGAGAAACATCTCCTAGTTAAAGACAGCCTTTAGCGCGGTGGTATGCTGCTGAGGTAGAGAGNGAGAGAGAGAGAGAGAGAGAGAGTGGGTGGACTGAGCATAAAGCATGCTGTACAATTTTACACCATTAATGAAAGTTTGCAACTTTCGCAGTTTTCATGAGCACACAGTAAATATTTGCTCTTCGCTGGGAATATGTGTTCCCTCAAAAGGCCCGGCAGGAGAATCGGATTAGCGTTCTTTCTGTGGGAGGAAAAGAGGGAGATGTTCACATCACATCACTAAGTTCACGTCACTGAGTTCACGTCACTGAGTTCACGTCACTAGTGTTGTACATTCTCGTCACTATCTCTGTCTGTCTGGAAATCTATCTGCCTGACTATTTATCTGTCTATCTGTCTATCTATCTATCTATCTATCTATCTATCTATAATGCTGTAGCTTCTTTGGAAGCATTCATAGTGTGTGAACTCACAGCGTTCGTCTCCACACACTCACACACACACACACACACACACACACACACACACACACACAAACGGCTAGAAAATGCTCCAGGGCTGTTAGTTATTATCCAGGGGTGAGAGGCACAGGCATTGAGAATATGTGTTTGTTACGAGTGCTGGTGAGCAAGCGACTGATGAGTGATTAAAGGAGTGTGTGTGTGTGTGTGTGTGTGTGTGTGTGTGTGTGTGTGTGTGTGTGTGTGTGTGTGTGTGTGTGTGTGTGTATGTGGAGATGAAACACTGTGAGTTCACACTTCTCCTGCCTGACTGCACACCAGTCCTCAGTAAACACCAGGCTTGCATGATTGTTGCTGAATACAGTGTGTTCTGCTCAGCGAAGCTCTGAGCACTCTGCAACTCCAGCAGCAGGGAGTGTGTGTGTGTGTGTGTGTGTGTGTGTGTGTGTGTGTGTAAAAGAGAGAGAGTGCTAGGCTAACACAGCAAGAGCACAAACGTCATGCCAAATTATCCCGCAAAGCACAAGCGAGAGTTAGGTCATCGTTGGCTGATCATGCTTCGACTCAGCAATATTTCTAAGGCCAGGCGGAGAAGGAAAGCTAAATTGACTCTGTTGGACTGTTGGGATTGCTCAGCTCGGGTTAACATGTTTGGGTGGCTGCCAGTTTGTTTGGGTTGCTGTCAGATCTGACCCCGTTTAAGAGCAGTAACATTGGTCTAAACATCTTCTTTTGACCCAAAACTGTTGACGGAAAATACTTTGTAATACATTTCAATTGTTTTTTTTTGTTGTTTTTTTTTCCATGTACTGGTCAATTTGAATCAGATGAAATTATATTACAGGCTGAATCAGAGTGAAACGAACGCTTTTACACCACAGTCTCCAGTATCAGCGCTTTGGAACATAGTCTTCAAGACAGAGAGGCTTGTTTATAGCTGTATAACCTCCTTCTCAGATGTTCCACAACATTAAAGTAACTATAAACGAATAAAAAAGCGTCAATGTGTCATTCTTAAATTGAGAAAAGGTTGTAATCGTTGGCAAAATACTTTTAATATGAAAATAATGAGGGTGGTAAGAGTAAATTCAGGACACCAAACTGCCGTTGATTGTTTTCCTATATCAGCATGCTCCTTCCCTATTGAAAAGCTGCGAAAACACTGGGAAAACTTTTAATAAGAAAGCCAACTGTAAAAGGCAGTGATGTACAGGAAGCCTCCTACAGAGACTCTCAAATGTGACTGTGGCGTGAACACATTTGCTATGGCCTGTGTCCAATTACATGAGAGAGTGAGTTTCCCCTATGCACACACACACACACACACACACACACACACGCACACACACGCACACAAAAACCCACACCTTGCAAAAACATTAAGCAAGCTCTCGAAATGTACTTCTTGTGCTTTGGCCTGCGTCTGCATTACAAAAAACATTTACAGTTCAGAATAAAAGGCACTAATTGAGATTTATGGCTAACTGCTGCCACAAAAATATTCCCGTCCCCACACAAAGATGCCGATCCATCTAAACAGTTCCAGATTTTATTGTTTAAACAGCAAAGACTTTGTCCTTCATCGATACGTACAGTCAATAAAAGTTTGAGTAATGGCTCCCCATTCAGTCGTAATGTGGTCGGGTCACTTCGAAAAGGCTGGACATTATGCCAGCGCCGCACAGTCCACTGCATTTTAACAAACCATTAAAGGGCTAATATTCAACATTAGAACAGCAGCAGGACATTTAACACCAAAAAAATCTCTCTCTCTCTCTCTCTCTCTCTCTCTCTCTCTCTCTCTCTCTCTATATATATATATATATATATATATATATATATATATATATATATATAAAATCCCATATGGCAAATCTGAAACAGGCAGGTCTTTGCTTTTCATTAAATCTCTTCAGTGTGTGTGTTTGTGTGTGTGTGTGTGTGTGTGCAGAGAGCCTTTTTAGTGCTGTACTTTCTCGCCATGCAGTTAAGCTCATTCCGTTATTTAATACTTCTGTCACCTCATATATCTCGTGACATACACATGATGGAATCTGTCGTCTTAGTGTTTTATTCCCTCCCTGGCAGATACGACCAAAGTGGGGGACAGAATTCCATCTCCTACATTTGTTCAGCTTGTGAATGAAGTGGGCGGAGCATAGAGTTAACCCTCTGTCCCACCCTTTATATGGATGCGTTTCCCATCCAGCACCATTAATATTCAGTTTATTGTTGCAGATTGAATTTGTAGCAGCTGTAAGTTAAGGGATAACAGGAGCTAACGTGTTTCATGGACATTAAATGTAACTATAAAATAATGAATAAAAAAGTATGACAGGTCGTTCAATAATACATAAGAACCACATTTTACACATATATGTATAACTGCATGACCTGTAGTGTTTTATTACATACTACATGTATGAAAATTTAAAAAGCTACTACTTGGAAATAATATTTTAATAATTCTTATGCACATCTGTCATCTTAGGGTTTTATTTCCTCTCTTGCAGATAAGATGAATGTCATATTGTTAGCTATGGCAAATTGATCTAGTATAAGAGGAATAAAACACTTCAGGTTGTGCTGTAAAATATTCACCCTCAGGTTGGTAACAGTAACAGGGTATGGGCGGAGCATAGAGCTGAAGCCCTGCCCCTTATATGGGTGGATTTCCCACCAGGACTGTCCATATGGAACTGCTTTGGATTTCCATTGCATCAATATACAGTTTATAATTGCAAGTTGAAAGATTCCAAAGTTGGTTTGCATTGGCAAAGCCGAAGTGCAGCTCATGTTCCAGCGAGCACAGCGAGACCCTGGACGGCTTTCAGGTCTCTTTTAAAGCAAGCACTCGGGATGAGACCAACTTTAAAATATGACTAATTAATGAGGATGTTTTGTAGAGGTGCCTGAGGAAACGTTAAACTCCTGGAGTGCCCTCTTCTCGGCATACGCTGAACTGCCAACGCGAACGTGATCACTGAGGAAATAAATAGTCACAGTACATGTGGTGGAGTAGTTATTATCGTGGTGGAATGCTGTGCGCTTGGAGGGTTAATAAATCTAAGCAGACTCTGGCACACATCGAGGCTTCAGTGCCAGAATCCTACCATTGACTTTGGGCTGTAGACCAGCATCTGACACTGTGCTTATTTTTATTCAGTTGTTTTTTTTAGTCCTTTTCTTTTCATAGTACTATATATCTGCAATATTTTTTATTCTACTTCACAGCTTGAGAACAAACATGACCAAGCAAAACTCATGCAAAAATCCATAGATTTATAGATTTAATCTCATAAGATTAGTGAATGTGGCTTACTGTAAGTTGAGGTTGGACGAAGGGGAAAAATGGGAAGCTTTTATACAAACAAAAGGGAAGTAATCTTGTTAATGACATTTGCGTTTTTGGCACTGCCTTTCTATTTGATGGAATGAGTGGACAAGGCACAGTCCATGTGACGTGATATATGGTCTGCCTTTAAGGCCTGTGTTTTTTCAGGGAGCAAACCCATTAGCTAGACTTTACAGAGCGCGTCATAAATTATGACACGGGGGTTAAGCACTCTCAATTTACCAGCAGGTAATGTACACTCACACAAATGAGCTTGCCCGTGCACATGCCGAAACCAAATAAAAAGCCTCTGAAAGTGGGAAAGTTGAAACGTTCAGAGCACTTAACTGAACTAGACAAGAAAAAGAAAACAAGACAATATAATAAAGAAAGCAAACTTGGCGTGCTAGAAGATGAAGCTGTAGATGAAAGGAATCTTGGGACTCGATCTTTTAGTAGAGTTGTTTGTAAATGTTTTCAGTTGTTAAACTGAGCTAAAAAATTTACACCAACCAAACGCCAATTTTTTTTCTTCTCATAAATTACCAAGCCGTAAATGATCAATTACCAAGCGAGTTCACGGCCCAGTGAACTCATTTAGAACTCATTTAAAGCTCATGAGTTTACACTTGGACACACCCAAAAAAAAAAAACTCCATGAAAGGCAAACCTTACAGAGAGCTGGAAACAACCAAATTTCAACTCGACGATGAAAGAGTGACTCTTCTGTCTTCTTCTTCTTCTTTTGGCTTTTCCCTTCAGGGGTCACCACAGCGAATCATCACTCTCCACCTATCCCTATCTTNGACGCAACCCTCTCTATTTATCCAGGCTTGGGACCGGCACAGAAGTCACTGGACTGTGACCCCCATGGCTAGATTAAAGAGTGACTCTTCTGTGCCTTCCAGTAATGCAGCTCAGCCATTGCAGCATGTTGGCTAACATAGACACATATTAATACATCCTCTTTTTATAGGATGCCATTACTTTTGTAATATTCTAATTGAATATCTTAATCATATTTGTCTTAATCTATGGATTAGGTTTGAATTTGCATTCTTTCAAGTCTTTAGTATGAAACAATAAAAACAATCAAATTTGTATATGTAATTAAAATTAATTAATTAATTAATTGTTTAAAATAATAATTATATAAAGGAATTATATATATAAAAAGAAAAATATATACAATCACAGTAACTCGTTGCCAGTTATATGATTTGAAGCAGATAAATCTAGGTTCATGCTAGTTAGCCTTATGTGTAAATTTACACAAACTCAGGAACAAACATAAGATACGAACATTTTTTCGAACTAACTGGATATTCATGAACACCGTAGTTCTTGTGTAAATGCTCCCACAAATTATTTACGAATAAATTTGTTTGTATCCAGCTTGTCTGGCCTATTGCTTTCTTAATTAACAACGATTTAATTGGGTTGCAAATGAGATAAATAAATAAAAAGTAAATAATATAACGAAAAAACAAGAATGTGCCTACAAATTATCAAAAAAAAAAATCTGCAAAATTTCACTTTAATGTGTGTAACCCTTCAGGGATGGGTAAGTGATGAGGATCTACAAACCTCCATACCAGCGAACATGAGTGTGTCCTCTGTATTGAGACGAAACCGGGTTGTCCGTGTTTCCCCGCCGCATACATATGAGCAGGATCCACTGGCAGGCCTCGGCTTAGAAATTCTCATTATAAATTTTCTGGTGTTTCGTAAACACTGATTATCTGTCTGCGGTTTGGAATCTAGTGATCCACAGAAACACCTGGTGAAAGACTGGGGAAAGGCTAGACACATGTAGGCGAGTGTTTACTGGGTTCTTTAAGATGAGCAGACATGTCTATGATAGCTGTTACATAAGTAGGAAAAAAAAACCATTGTTAATGTTAATACTGTGGACTTGGTAGGATAATTGCCTTTTCAAACTGAATATGACCATGAAGTTGGCTTTGAAAAGGAAAGAAAAAATAAAGAAAGAAAATTGCCTTGTTGTCAAAACTTTCTTAATAAGGGAAGTCTTAAAGTTAACAGAGAGAGTAAGAGAGGTTTTATTACGTGCTCTTGTTAGTAAAGGCTACCATTAGTGTCATTAGTGGACACTGTTGAAAGATTAATGTTGTGAATGTGGATCTTTTTCTGCTCTCCTGCCAAGTGAGCTCTTCATGTCAAGCGCTTCGCTGTGTACTTTTTCTTTCATTTCCCCCTTCGCACTGAACACAACATCTGTGCTCGCTTTATGGGCTCAAATTCCTTCAGCCAAAGACTAATAATAACAATGTATGCATGGCAGGGATTCTCCGCGTGATGGAAAAAGGACATTTGAGACATAAATATGAACACCATGTCGCAGCTCTGTTTGTATGTCGATAAGAAAGAGAGCATTCATTCAGACAAGTCCTGGTTGTTGTGGGTTCGTCAGTTCAGCTGGAAACGGGCCAATCGCCAAGCCCTGAGGTCATACAGCAGAGCAGGGAACACACACAAAGATAGATGCCTAAAGACAACTCCACTGAACAACAGTTTATATTTCCTTGCCTTATGCATGAGGGAAAATGTTCCAGGTTTTGACAGGCAGTTAAAAATGTAGTTATGTTATGTAGCTTGATATATGAGAGTCTATCAATAAAGTCCTGCCCCGATAGAACAGGTTGTTTTGTGTTAACGCTTTTAGTTTAGATTTTAGGTCGGGATTGTCATAGCTCAGCAGTACTAGTTATGATTTTTTTAGGTCATAAGGATGTAAAGTTGTTTTCATGTAAGGTGCTTTCCAGACCAGGGGTCACTTGCCTCAAGAGTTTGATATGTTTGGTATACTTTTTTAGCCTGGATGTGGTCCATAGATCCAATCCCGGGTCCTCTTGAGAACAGTTGTGAAGCAAGACGCAGACCACTGTTTTCAAGAGGATCAGTGATCGAATCTCTGGACCACTCCTGGACTCAAATCAGCTTTTAGTTTACCGAGGGTAAATCTTAGCCATGGAAATTACAATTATAGCAAATATTATGCATCTGTGTTGAGGACCAGAAGGTTCTAAAGTTATTTTCATACACGTTTTTTCCCAGACCCAGGATCATTTGCTGCAGAACTTTGATACATTTGGTTCATACATTGACACAGTTGGTGAAGTGTGAAAGCTGGTTTTGATCCCTTAAGTGGTCCAGAGAACCGATTCCTGGCCCACTTGAAAATGGTGGTCTGGGATCACTTCAAAATGGTACTGATCCTCTTGAAAAAGGTTTTGAGGCAAGCAGTAGACCACCATTTTCGAGAAGACTAGGGGGTTGGATTCAAAAACAAGTTTTCATTTACAGACTTAGTCTGTAATGAAAACCTTAGTTAAGGGATATTGGGATCAAGGTAGCTAAATGGTAGTAGTTATGGATCTGTGCTGAGGACCAGAAGGTTCTAAGGTCCTTTTCACACAAGGTTTTGTCCAGAGAGTTACGTTAGTTGCTAATTTTTTCAGGGATTTGTTTGGTGCAGTTTAAAAGCTGTTTTTGAGCCAAAGAACCTATACCTGGTCCGCTTGAAAATGGTGGTTGGGGATCACTTCAACTGAATCCCAGTGCAGTCTGCATCATGTGTATCTGCTCTTATAATGTATTGCAAACCTGTTTGCACAAACATGATGTATGGCATCTCACAATCCATCTATGGCTTGGATGGATTCTTCTATGTGACTCCTTCCACATGTGAAAATACTTTTTTTGAAAAAAAGTTTCAATCCCAGGACTGTCAGGGCCATTGTAGGGCACTTGAGCAAGCCCTGTAATACACCAATCACAATGACTGCAGTCCTGCATTGGGTTACACAAAAAAAAAAAAAAATCAACACATTTATGTAATTACACATGGCATTTACTGCAATTATCATTCTGTCATTTAGTTTTCTCCTGCTTTTATTGCTGTGGGTCATGGTGGCAACAATCTGAGAAGGTCAGACTTCTCTATCATCAGCTACAGATTACAGCAATTCCTCCTGGAGAGCAGACATTCCCAAACCAACTGTGAGATATAATCACTCCTGTGGGTACTGGGTATGCCCCGTGGTCCCCACTAAAGGAACTGACTGTTCCTCAGTAATTAAACTGACAAGGCCAAAAAATGGTAGCTAGTTATCTGCTTAAGTGCATTAATACAGACTAGCATTGTGAAAAATAGTCAACAAGTCGTTTTTGCGAAAGGTTTTTGTTTATTGGCTACGAGCTGTTGTGTTTTCTACTCGCATTGAATGTAAAAATTACATTGACCGCCAAATGATTCAAGTGATTTTTCCCAACCTACGTCTTTTTTTTTTTTTCTCACTGAAACATTCAACTAGCTCCATAGCATTCTATGTAGCTAGGTATAATCAAGGATTAAATAAATGCCAACTTAGTTATTTCTCTATCTGAATCAGCTCTGGTGTTAAATAGGCAGTCAGGGTTAGAATGTGAAAGAAATTTTTCACTGACAACTTTGATTATGGGTTTGCATACAACTAGCCCACTAGCGATTAGAGTAGCTAGCTATCGACAAGGATTAAACTGTCAAAATGAGTGAAAAACTTTTTGGCAATTTGAATCAGCTCAAACTGCTCAGCTACATGTAAAATCTGGCTTTTAAATTGGAATACAGTTTATTTTGCCAAAACCATAAACCTGCTGTAATTTTGTTGCTAGATATTGTTTTGCTGTTGCTATTGCACCAACCATTTTATAGTCTCAAAGTCATCATTGGTAACAAAACAAATGTGGTATTAATTGGGGCTGTGTGTATTTTATAGGCATGTCATGAAACTGAGTAGATCTCATTAAGAGCTTGGTTACTGTAAACAGATGTGAATGCTGCAAGGTTAAAGCGCATGCTTTATTCTCCACTGGTTCAGCAGAGTCCGTTCAAAACAAAACTGGTAATTATCTATGGGAAGAAACTGCAGAGCTGGGCATAGCATGTGTTTTATTTTAAACCCACTCTGTCGTATTCGTTATAATGAGAGTGCAGTGTGTGTAGGTTAACCGAAGAGGCCTGATTTTAATGAAGGAGGATTAATGAGGAATACACATCACGTAAGTGCTTAAATAATCTGAAGGGAGGTGGGGTGGTATTGGTGGTGTGTGGGGTGGGGGATGGCATGGGAGGACTTAGGGTTAGCCTCCCTGGCTGGCACAGTGCCTGAGGCTAATGCTTCATGCATGTACTGTATGCGAGTAGCTACCAGGTTCCCTACAAGACTGAAGATGCTTCAGGAGCATTCAGCAGGTTAGATAAATAATGGTCAGAGGGTCTCCATTCTTTAATGTTGATGTATGGCTGTAAGGAGACAGGTGCACCTTCTTTCGCTTGGGCAGATCGCTGTAATTAATCTAATGTGTTGCGTGATGAACCCGGGTGCAGACTTCGAACCTGCGACACTTGAATTATACAACACATTAAATCAGGCTTTAACGATTCCAAACCCCAAGAACGTTGACCTCAAGTCTTTTGTCTTTGTCCAGGGGAAAGAAGGACAAAGTTAAGGCCTGTATCTCGGATCCATTTAGAGAGGAGCTCAGGAAGTTTCTTCCTTGTGCTGCAGGACGCTAGCCATATGTGATTCATTTAGCAAGGATATGATTTGATTAATCAGAGCTCGGTGGCAGACGTGTTCAGCCTTGTGCCACCTGAGGAAGAATTATCTGCTCTGCTCTGACCCACTAGTAAATAATTAGAGCAGAATGTGATACTGCTCATTAATATAGCTTACATTGGCATCATTTAATGGCCCAGTTATTCCGGCAGCCAGAGTTGTTGAGGCGCAGAGATGAATCTAGAGAAGACGATTACATCTGTTGATGGAAGTTGCACAACGTATGGGCTTTGACATCCAACAATAACAGATATTTTCTGCTTCCTCAATGACCATGGTAACATGAGGAGGTGCAGAAGGTCAGAGCATCTAATGGCCAGATGGACCTGCAGACCAAGCGCCACTTTTCTGCCTCACTGAGGCCATATGGAATTAGGGAAAAAGTTACACAAAAGCAAGCAAGTCTGTGCCCCTGCGACATTGATGATTAACTGGAAGTGGCTTCTTTGCTGCAGATGAACTCCTCTGAGCTAAAGGAAGGTGATGATGACAGATGATCACCATTATAAAGGCGTAAATATGAAGATGCCGGCGAGCTCCAAACGCATACACTCTATGGAATTCTTTCAAAAACAATTAAACACATCTCGTGCATCTGAGGTTTAGCGTGTGGGCAAGCTGTTTTAAAATCCATCCAAACAGTGACAGTTGGGAATACGTGGCACATTATCACACCGTCTCGCTCTCAGATTTTGGTGTGATGAGATGGAGTTCAGTGATCTCCACCCGAGTCCTCCAGGCCCTCTCACAGCCGGAGCCGTCTCAGAGCCACTGGAGTGGAGCGGACACTGGCACAGCCATCTGGAGCTCCCCTTCCACACTGGGCATGCTGAAGAAAAAAAAGGCCTTCAGTTTGACAAACGGCCTGCTCGGCCTTCTCAAACACCATCCTCACGCTTTCTGAATCAGAATCAGAAACTCTTTATTTCCCAAATGGACAGCTCTTATAATAGCTGGATGGGCTTCAGGCTTTCTTTCACACGTTGGATGCTGTGTATGTGTATGCGTATTCATTATGTACACTTATACCCCAGCACTGTTGAATTGTTGATTCTGATTGGTCAGATAGCGTTGATTCATTTTCTTTCTATAACAGAAGCTCTGATGGTAGTACCGGCTGCAAGACATTTTTGGAAGGAGTCTCCAATGTAATTTTAGGTTTTCTACCATGGGAAGCTCTTCAGGACTGATGAGTATGCACTTTGCAGCTTCTGGGTAACATGAAAAGCAATGTTGTTTTTTTTTTTCTCTTGTCTTATTAACTTAAGAGAAAAAGGAAAGACTGTTCATAGATGCGATGATGTAAATGAGAACTAACTTGATCTCCTTACAAGTACGCAGGTTTTTTAATTTGTTTGTCTAAAGTGTCCACCATAGCTGTTACTATAAAAAACAATAACATATTAGAAAGAGTGTATTGATATAAACCTGTAGTTTGCCTTGTAGCCCGTACTTGAAGACTGATCAACGCCTTCCATCCAATCAGAATCAAGCACAATCTATTACATAACGCATACATCTGTTGGTAGGTAATACAGGTCTTCATGGATATGACACTAATGTTGGATTCCCTAAGTCAAGTGTCAGTTCACTGTACACCTCGACTTGAACACTATTTCCGATACCGCGAAGTGGCCGCTGTAATTTGTCACCACCTTTTTTTATGTTAATGGATGCATTATGGATGCAAGAGAGGCTCGGCTAAAGGCCTGCTGAGTTTTCCATGCCCCCTTCTCAGCAAAGCACACGACCGCTGCCGAGGCTTCTGAAAGGAAAATGAGAGAGATGTGCTAAAAACAGCTCGGCGCTCCATGACCCTCTGTTGCCGCCTGCTCTAGACTAAAAGTGCTGTTTATTGCCAGCCAGTGGAAGAACAGCTGGAGACACATTACAAGGGACGTACATCTGAGCGAGTTCCTTTTTTTGGCATACTGCTAATTCACTTCAAACTGGGAGAAGTGCTGATTAAATCAGTTAGGATGGGGGAGGAAAACACTTTTTTTGCCATACGCTTCCAAGCTTGTGACAAACATGTTTGTTCTTCTCCCCATCAGGAACTTGATGAGTTGCTTTGTGGCTCCAGGTTTATCAAGGCAGAGATTGTGGCCATGATTGCTAATAAAATTTAGTGGAAATCTGCTTTTTTTTTTTTTTTAATTCCTCAAATATTGCTCTCATCATGGGTGTGTTTCCTTTATTTGCCAGTATTTGATGTCAAATTGTTATATATTTAATCTGTAAAATTGTAAAATGTTCAATTTTCCCTCCTTTTAAGTGTTATTTATTCATTTATTTATTTTTATAAATACAAATGTTATTTTAATTTAAAAAAAACAGTACTGTTTGCTAGCAAACTTATTAATTAATTTATTATTATTATTATTTATTTTTTTTTTTTTTACATACATCCATTAATTAAGAAATCTTGAGCACTGTTTGCTCAGGATGCTGAGTGAATTTTTTTTTTTTTTTTTTACACAAATACAGTTTGGATTAGGCCCCCGGATCAGATGGAGATGAATTCATTTTTTTGTTTGTTTCCATGAAAAATCAAAAGGTATCGCCCGTGTGTAGTGCTACAACAAGGACTTGGGAGCGAAAGAGCAAAATAATGAGACAGCATGCCTTGTGTCGAACACGAAACTGAATATATAACACAATCCATTGATACTATTTTTTTTTTCCTGTGGAGCAGCTGTCTGAATTTCCTTTTTCCAGCTTTCATCAGGATAATCCTATCTGGTATGTTCGTCACATCGGCGATGCCAAGCCCGTAACAAACTAATAATGAATAATAAAGTTGTCTGCAGATGCTTATTATGAGCCATCATTTCATTAATTTCTCCACGGATTAAATTTAAATTTCATCGAAAGAGCAGTCAGAACAGTCAACAGATGTGATGTATGTGTGTGTGTGTGTGTGTGTGTGTGTGTGTGTGTGTGTGTGTGTGTGTGTGTGTGTGTGTGTGTTTTCTTGGCTATCCCATTTGTTTCTAAAAGGCCGCTTCTTTGAGTATCATCACTCTAAAATCCCAGAGACGTCCCTGTCATCTATGACTAATGATCCTAAATTGATAAGTGATCGATCGTGCATGTGCTAACCAGCCCATTGCTGCGCTCATCCACAAGCGATTCATTATTCCTCCCTGCTGTCATTAACGCACACGTCTGCATCGACTGGGTGGACAGAACTGCAAGTAAACAGCGACAGCCGATATCAACTTGACCTAATACCGGCTGAGACTAATGTGATTTTTATGCTATGACGGAGCCATCAGAGATTTTTTTTTTTTCCTGCACAGCCTTGAGATTTATGGATGTAGACATGTGTTACAGATTTTGTTTATACAGAATTATGTCATTTAATAGATCTTTATTCACTTATGTATCACTTATGATTCATGACTGTCCACTTGCCACACAAACAGACAACTAAAATGTCCAAAGCTCCAGTTACGTGGAATTCCTTGCTTATAAATGTCCTCATAAGAGACTAACCTGACTGAGCATTTATGTTTTAATGCTTAAATAAAACAATTTGAAAGTGAAAAAGTTGAAACGTCTGTACTATATTTGTCTAACAGCAACAGAGGTGTTACAAAAGAATGACTTTTTGAGGTTTTTTTTAAATCTCACTCCCGCAGTTGCTATTTTTTTTACTGTATCTGCCTGAGATATTTTCGAACAAACTTCACTCCATTTCTCAAAATATAAAGAAATTAGTCTTTTAAACCATCATAACCCTGACCAGGATAACGCAGTTACTGATAATGAATGAATGAATTCAGTAAATGTATCATGAGCAACATTCTCATGTTAATGAAAGTGGTCTTTCTTTGTCCCACGAGCTTCATATCTGACAGCATGGATTAAAGTTTAAATAAATAAATAAATAAATAAAAAACATCTCTGACGCTTTTCTCCCAATGCAAACCTCTACTTTGAACAGATTGTTTAAGTTGAAACTGAGGGAATAAACGCACACTTTTCTGTCTGTTCACCTTTAAATATGATGTGTTTATTGTTGACTTTTTTTTTTTTTTAAATAAGTCATGTAGTCAGTTCGCTAATCAGATGAGAAAAGGCTAATTAAAAAACTAAAAATCCTTATCTGCCCTCTGTAGCTCTGCGGTCACTTTGGTCTGATGGTCTGCTTTTGGATAAACAGTGACAGAGAATGTGCTACAGAAGCCACAATATTTCAGAAAACTGGAGTCTATGGAGTGTTTTTTTTTCTTTTCTTTTTTCAGTTATTCTGCTGAAATACTTTGCTTGGTCCACATCCAAACCATGGTCCACTAGTTGATGACCCCTGGCCCAGAGAGCATGGATATTTCAACAGGAACTGAAAAAGAACTCTGACAGCAAGAGCTGTGTAGTTTAAGGCCAGGCGCCAATACAAAGCTGACACTTTTGTGTTTTAGGTTTTTTTCTACAGTTTTTCATTTATAACTGTCAAATGCAATTTATAAAATAAAAGCGTATGATACGTAACAGACCGTGCTGCAACACGAAAATAATGTACGCCTTTCCGTTGGGGGGGGGGCGTGGTCGGCGGGTGCGTTGGGGGTTGTATTATTTTCGTCGAACATTTTACCAGGTTATAGACAGATTGAAAGATGTGTGTCTGAGAGACAAGTTTGTTCCTGCTCGTACTTATGTTATAGCTGCGATAAACAGTTATTCCTTCACCAATCTCTCTCTCTCTCACACACACACACACACATACACACACACAGCACAGCTTTTTTGTTAGTCTAAGATCTTGTGCAGTGCTTGCCATACAAGTCCCTGTGTATGAGCTGTTACTATAGAAACAATAATGTATTAGAATGACCCCATTAACATTAACCCATCGCTCATGTTACAGCCAGAACTACCTGTGGTGTTAGGCAAAGATGTTATGCACACCTTCTGACCAGTCAGATCCAAGCATTCAACCTCGCTGCCGCATAAACACCATTATACCTATTCTCCATTCTGATTGGTCAGAAGGTGTCATTCTGCAAGGTGTATAGTTACAGTATTAATGCACTCATTCTAATACTTTATCGTATCTATAGCAACAAATTGGACGACAGGGACTTGTAATGTAGACATTACATATGAACATGTGTAATTGTTGTAATTGCTGATATGTTTATTTAACATTTTTGGAAGGAGTCTCCAGTGTCAGTACCTTGTACTACAGTTTTCCACCCTGGGAAAGTCTTCATGACTTCAGGACAGAGGTATTTCCATTTTCTTGCTAACATAATAAGCCGTTTTTGTTATTAAGTTCATATCAGAGAAAAGAAAATGAGCCTCATGAGAGGACAATTCTTTATAGCTGCTATAACGCAAGTGATAACAGGAACTAACTTGTTTTCATGGCTGTTCGACAACATAAATAAAACTGTAAATGCATAAAAAGTAGGTGAATTGCTGTGATATAATATACACCACCCCATGTGTTGTGTTTTGTATTTCAGGTAGAACTTCAGCAGCTAGTTTCATAAAGTATATGATATGATGTATGATATGTAGGCCAAGTTTGAACATTTCCTGCAGACTTTGACTTAGAGAGGGTTTTTTTTTATTAATATCTTAGAGTAGTTTGACTTTAAGTGACATAATTGAGGATGTTTTGCATTGTTAATGCTGTTTGAAAACCATCATTGTTTAATAATTTATGTAAACATCAGCCTCTGTCCCTAACCCTAACCCTAACCCTAACCCTATCTGAATCAATGGCTGATCCAGGAGCTCCACACCTGAATCCGTTCCAGATATTACATCTCTCTTACTCACCTGATTACTGACTGCACCTGCTTCCTGTTCACCCTCAATCATCTCGGTGTATTTAAACCCCTTCACTCACGTCATTATTTCCCCCATGTGAAATATTGGGCATTGTTTTTTTTTGTTGTTTTTCCTGGTTTGATTTTAGAGTCCATGTATAGTGTTCATTCATTTTGCAAGGAGTTTGAAACTTTTCCCCTCCTCCTTTGTTTGTTTTTCATCATTTCAGATTCTTTTTTTTTGGGTGAACACTAATGAGTGATCTGGGATTACCAGGATGTGCATCAGAAATTAGTTTGTTTAGGTTAAAGATGGGCTGCTAATTTAGATCACCACCTTCTTAAAAAAAAAAAAGAAAAGAAAAGAAAAAGTGGAACAATAAAGGTTTTCTAGGTTCTGCTGTATTTTAATCAGCCAAATTAAATTTTTGCACACATTGCTGTTCCATTTTCATCATCTCTGTTTTGGAAACAGAGATTAAGGTTCCAAGGGCATGTAGAATAGTCAGTGTGTATTTCCAGTCAAATCTATTCAACCTCAAAATACTGTAGTGGCTTTTTTTTTTCATATTTTTCCACATTCATGAATATTTGATGTCTACTAGAAAATGGGTCAATATTTCATTTTTTTTTTAATAATTAATTGATGACAGTTGTGTGCTGATAAAAGAAATACATCAAATAATAAGCCATTTCCTATTTTTTTAGAGATGTATATGCTACATTTTCTTCGGTACTCCCGTCAGAACAATTTAGTTGGATTTAATATAAATAAAGTTCTCAGAGAAGGTAGAACTGATCCAAAAACAGCCCCACCCCCAATCTCAACCAATCCTAAATTTGCATACAAGCTAGTTTGTGTGAATTCTTACAAAACCCAGTTGCAACATAGCAAATCCTATCTTACAGTTGTGAAATATTACGTAAGGAATAAAAACACACGCATGCTGTTGTAGGAAAATAACCCATGATGCAGTCCAACACAAGGCAGCTTTACTACTACCACCCCGAAGTTGGTGCTTTTCCTATAACAGCACATTCCAAAGTATTTTATTCCTTTTATATCGCGGCGATTTGCCAATTGCATCTTCTTAATGTATTAACAAATGACACTTTGTGCTTTTTATAGTTTTATAGCTATGATTGATGCTGAGGAATGTCTGAGAATAAAGTTTCTGTTATTACTTACATCATAGCAGCTATAAACAGTCATTCCCACACCAGCCTCTCTCTCTCTCTCTCTCTCTCTCTCTCTCTCTCTCTCTCTCTCTCTCTCTCTTGGAAATACTGTAACAAAAAAACATATTTTGTCGTGTTACCAAGAAGGTGTAACATCCTTGTGTTGACTTTCCAATAGAGGAAAGAGTGGTGTAAAGCACTAAAGCTGAGACTCCTTCCTTCTCGCCTTACAGCAAACTTCACCATATCGACCATTATACATTTTTCTTTGTTAAATTGCAACACATTTTCTTTATCTGTTTATTATTAAGCTTATATTCTACAGTACGTCTGACACTATAGAAGGCCCTGTGAATGAGCTGTTACTATAGAAATGACAGTGTAGCAGGATGGAACAGTGCTGACGTGCAAACAATTTTATTTTATTGCTTTTGCATCGACTTCCAAACATCTTTGACCGCCAATTTTTTCTTTTGGGGGGGTGCCTGGATCACAACAGATTGCGCTCCAAACTTGTGGTAATCTAGTGAACTTTCCTTGAGTTCATAAAGCTCTGGAACGATGCTTAAGATGACAGCAGGGATTCCCCCAAGGAGGAAAAAGTGAAGGCAAGTTTGAACAGTAATGAAACACAAGTACAGTGCTCTTTTCTCTAATGGTTTGCAGTGTGCACATAGACAAGGGGTGTGCTAAATCAAAGTGAATAAGTTAAATAGTTAATCAAAGATCTGTGTGCTGTGTAATGTTGATCTCTGTGGTCCGGAGCTGAGGTGGGTCTGCAGAACTCAAGCTGCGTTAGGCGGTAATAAGAAGGCAGCACAGTGAAGTTGATTTTTACAGCTCACTTTAATGTCCCGATTTTTACTCTGATTACAGAAAGAGCTCGAGCCCTACGGTTCCGATATGAAAACAAGGCCACTTTTTCAATGCCGACTCTTTCGATTTCCTTTGATACGTGGCAGAGTAGCATTTGAATAAATCATGGGAGCATATGGATGAAGCCGAACCCTTCATTATGTGACTGTTTCATCTCAGCATGTGGGAGGGTGCCAGCTCGGGCTCTGGCGCTTTCGAAACAGCCGTGTACGTGATAGCATTTTTTCACCATGCCGTAATGTCGTCCATGCCCAAAATTGCTTTTCCAACTGGCATGGTGTTTTTGAGATGATCTTGAAAATAATTAAGTTTATTTATTTATTTATTTACAAATGGATTCCCTGAATCATTATCACTCTTTTGAAAGGTATTTAATAGATGAAAAATCCAGAAATACCAAAGATATGAGAACAGAGACCTTTTCTGTTTTGGTGATAAAATTAGATTTTGCAGAATTCCGTGTTGATATTGGCAAAGGAATAGCATGTGAATCATTTATTGCACTTTTAAGTGTGAGAGATTGATAGACAGTCAAGGTTAACAACAAAGAGAAAGAGACTCCTGCCAGTCAAATTCATTACATCAGTCCCTCCCCTGAGTGTCGAGGAGAAGAAACAGCATTTTGGATATGATAAAATAATCATCTATAGATATTCATTCCTGAGGGAAAGATTGCATGAAGGAAATCTGTACCCCAATTCTGATTCAGATTCTGTGATACAGTGAATTATCCTGTTTTACAGTCGGAGTGAGGTGTGGAGGTGGAGAAAATGCTCTCTCCATTCTACCCTTTAATCATGTGTAGCAGGGCACTAGAGACTCCAGAGCACAATGTAGTGACGGGCATTGCGACTCAGTTTCCTGAATCGATTCCTCCGAACAAACCCGCTGAAATGAATCACAGCATGTGAGTTATGATTCGTTTGACTCAGCCATCCAAGCCTCATCCAGACTCCATCATTAACCCCAATTTCGATAAATATTCAATTTGTGTGATTTACTGTAACCAAAGCAACACATGCACAACATGGCACACATAATAAAAAAGACCGAAAATTAATTATCTTGTTTTTGGAGATTAATAAATATGTTTAATAAATGCCTACCCACAATGGACCATTCCATTGGATGATGTATTTCTGGTTTGGTGTAGCAAGAGGTTTACAACATCATTCAGAACCAAATCAGCAGATTACAGAGAAACTAAGTCAACATAGTTATTGTACTTTTTTTTATTTGGTGTATACTACTACTGTGGCATTTTATCTCCGTAACCTTGCTGCTGCATTTATCCTACTTCTACTATTTACTTCTGGTTTCTAAATTCAGAAAGGTGAAAAGGATCCATTTACACCACTGCAACCCTGACCAGGCAGTAACTACAGATGAATGAATGAATGCTATAAATATGCTGCGCACGACTTACCTCTGAAGTGGGAACTCAGCACTCGAAATGACTAGCCAGCTAACTAATCCTCGAAACAGTGAATAAGAGAATATATCTGTATGTTGATTGATCTGAAGTGAATATTTGTATGTACGACATAACTCATTCAAAGGTAAGAAGTGCTACTGTGTTTACTCTTCGTGCTGTGAGCAGCCATGTTGATTTGACATCACTTGCTGAACTCAGAGTTAAGGAGACCATCCTGTGGGAATTTCAAG
Source organism: Pangasius macronema (assembly GCA_037577455.1). NCBI lineage: Eukaryota > Metazoa > Chordata > Actinopteri > Siluriformes > Pangasiidae > Pangasius > Pangasius macronema. Next base: position 23,934,212 of record CM074954.1, read on the forward strand.
TTGAGGGGGCGGTTCTTTTTCAGAGAACACAAATTCGAAGTTACTACCTTTAGTCGAATGCAGTAATATATCTCTGTTTGTGCTGCAAACTTCCTATCTGGCCGCTCGCTCTAAGAAACGTGTTCGTGTAAATGTAAAATCTTCCTACTCTTTCTCTGACTTTCTTGTTGCCGCTCCATGTGATCCCAGCCCAGATCTCTTCATTCTAAGTAATGTGTCTGTACTCACACGGCCTAATGTAAACAACATATTAAAAAAGCTTCAACGTTCTGGCACATGTTAGCAGAAGCTAGCTAATTGCTTCAGAGATTACACATCCTCCCTTCAGACCTCAATCCAAATCCCCTCAGGAATCAGGCGCAAAGAGATGCAGAAACCTAATATAGGTGCGCACTGGGGAAGATACACACCTAATTTAATCTTAGAAAATATTATCTTTGCTCCATGAGCACAAACCCTTTAGCAGACAACTCTGCAAGATGCTCATGGGATTTTTTTAATATGTCTTTTTAGGAGAGGATATATCAACTTTAATATGAACCAAAACAGTGCGTGTTTTGGGCAGAACTGAAATTAAGTCCGGATGGACAGCCAAAGAAGTGAGTAAGTCAGTGTTTACCAGGTTTATAGCATTAGCAATATAGCTGACCTTAAACATAATACTGACTCTACTGGGTAGCTATTAGCGACATGGCTAACCTTCAGTAATGTAATACTGACTCTACTAGGTAACTATTAGTGACATGGCTAACCTTAAACAAAATAATACTGACTCTATTAGGTAACTATTAGCGACATGGCTAACCTTAAACAAAATAATACTAACTCTATTAGGTAACTATTAGCGACATGGCTAACCTTAAACAAAATAATAATGACTCTATTAGGTAACTATTAGCGACATGGCTAACCTTAAACATAATAATACTGACTTTATTAGGTAACTATTAGCGACATGGCTGACCTTAAACATAATACTTACTCGACTGGGTAGCCATTAGCAACATGGCTGACCTTCTTGTAATACTGACTCTATTAGGTAACTATTAGACATGACTTTTGCTAGTCTGTCCTCTTTGTTTTACTTATTTACTAAACTTGGAATTTAATAATTTTGTTCTGTGGCATTTTTTAATCTGCTACATAGCTGCGAAGCCAAGCCAACTGACCACTTTTCATATGCTTGTCCCTGACGGACGGGTTGAATGCCTCCATGTTTTGTTGATTCACATATTTCAGTCCAAACTCAGCATTTCCTTACAATTAGCTTTTCTCAGCTTCTAATGTACAGCACTGTGCAAAAGTCTTGGGCACCCTATTTTCATTTTTAGTACAGACTTTTGTTATTTTATGACTTCTACTTATTGATTCAGTACAAAAATATTTTAGATTTCCAAACATCAGTTTTCCAGCACATAATTAAATGGTACAGAAAAATGTTTGTGTGTCAGTAAAGAAAGCAGCAGATTACATAAGAGACGCTTTTCAGACAAAAAACATAATGACTGCTGTTGGGTTTGATGCAGAAATAAGAAGCGAGTCCACAGTCAAAGTCTCCAGAAGAACTGTGGTTGGTTCTGCAAGATGCTCAGTAACACTTCCAGCTCATTTCCTTATAAACCTGTGGGACCTATAAATGTGTGAACATTTAATTTTTTTATTTTTGAAGGCATCTTTGCTCTACAGCATTTCTATGCATGTTCGTAAGACTTTTGCACAGAACTCTATGTTGTACTGTCTGGTGGAGGCACCACTTATTATTATTATTATTATTATTATTATTATTATTATATTTTTGGGATGTCTGTGCATCAGCCTGAGATTCTCATTAGAGTGATATCTCAAGAACGAGTGGTTGAATGTCTGTAGGGTTTATATGGGATTGTCATCGTGACCAGCAGATTTTTTTTTGGAATTGATCCAAAGAGGGTCCAGGTCACAGCAAGGTCACAGCAAGGTCAAATGTCTCAAAATAGTTTTTCTTCAATAGGATATTTCGGGCAAACAAATTAGTAACAAGATGGACTAGACTTGGCATCCCTGTCGACACTGTTGGCATCAAGTTCTACTTTTTTTTTCCCCTCAGCTACAAATCTCTGCGTTAGCCAGTTTATTACTATTTTATCTTAATTTCTTTATGTTTTAGAATAATTTATTCTTAGAATTTCCAATACATTATTCTTTTTTTTGCACTTTGAGCTGGATTTTAATGTATGAAAGGTAATATGATGATGATGATGATGATGATGATTAAGTTCTTGACCATAGCCTGGTCCAGTCTGTGCAACCCTGCGCTGCTCAACAGCGCCACTAGTGGTCAGAAAGTTACACTGGCCATTTTTACACGTATTTTTGAAGAATCTATGTGAGGGACAGGATTTGAAGGGGTGATGCGCCACCAGTATGTTCCTTCAGTATGCCTTTATATGCAAAACCTCTTCTTTCCAACCTGTTTGATTTGGTGATATGTTATATTCTGCGTATACAGAGTGCTCGAGTTATTGACTTATTGTTTCTGGCTCTGAGTTGCGTCGTCATAAGCGCCTGGAGGATCGAATTGACTCGTTTTGGAGAGTCGAACAAAAAAAGAACCGAGTCTTCGAATCGAATCACTCGTGGCTAGATTGAAGCAGGAGCAGCAGGACACACGCGCACATACACGCACACACACACTCATACACACACACACACACACTCAGTCATACACCCGCACGCACGTACGCGCGCGCGCAGGAACGGAGAGCCGGACGCGTTTCGGCACTATGCTGCCGCTGCAAACCCCGAGCCTTACACCAAAGGAGTTTCACCATCCCGGAGAGCAGCACCACACAACCGCTGACTTTTTTACACCCAAACCGTGGATAAAACTAAATGATGGACGATTTCCGAAGATGGGCAATCTTAGGAGAGCGCACACTGCCCGCTGTACGCGACAAGACTAAAGACTTAACCCCAGATCCAATTAAATCCACTTCTGCTGTTCCCAGAGTTCCACAACGAGATCCTAAAACTCCAGCCACGAGATGCGCGCGGGAATCTTCACCATAATCTCATCTTAAACATTTCCCTAGGACTCGGAGATCGTGGATAAAACCCGCTCTGTGTGTGTGCATGTGTGTGTATGTGTGTGTGTGTGTGTGCGTGCGTGTGTGTTTGCATATGTGTGTGTCTGTGTATATGTGTGTTTATTCCATCTACGGGATCTTTATTTCTGGAGAAAACACCCTGGAGCTATAGGACAGGTTTAATCTCCAACATCCATGCAGGTAAAAAAAAAACATTGATTATTCTGATCATGTCTGTGCAATAGAAATTAACTCAAAATTTAAAATCAATGGATTTTTTTTTCCAGTTATTACACTAATCCACAGTACGAGCTCGAAATGAGGCTTAAAACTTCTTGCACATGCATCTGCATTGAGTTTGCGTTTTTTTTTTCAGTCTATTTTTCATACATTTCTAAACACTTGGTGATGTTTTAAAGCAGCACTCTGGCAATTTGGACCCTTGGCAGTTAAAGCTGTTGCGATGCATCTTCAGTGGTTTGAGAGCTCTGATATCCACACTGCAACTCTATAATCTCTATTTATTTGCTTTGTTTGTGCAGATTGCCTGTATTTTTTTGCCCCATGCTTAGGGAACTGCTCTTATAGGCTCTTATTAGACAGACAGCAACCAGAATAAAAAATAAAATAATAATAATAATAATAAAAAAAAACAGATCTGTTAAGACAACGTTTTATGATATTTGTGAAAAAATAGATCTAGAGAATAAAGAATTCAATCATTGTTGCATGGTGTAGTTGTATTCCTGTATGTATTATGCATGCACGTTATTGCATGGTATGCATAATACACTGTACAACTGTGTACCTGCATGTCCGTGAGCGTTCATGTGCAGTATAAAATCTCATCTCATATGATAAAAATTACAAATAATGATTTGCAGAAAATTGTATATTTGTATATACAGTACATGGACTCGTGAAATTGGTTGTTGTTGTTGTTGTTGTTTTCCATTTCAAGCAATAAGACGATCAAGCTGGAGAAAAATCACAAAAATATTAAATGCTGTATATTATGTAAATAGTGACTAGCATGAAAAGTGATTGCTCAAGATCAATCTGGAGCAGGATATTCCAAATATTGGATTTTTATCCAATTGTGTAGATTTAATATTGCAAGAAAAGTGAAAGCAATAATTTTAGTACTTATTGAGTAATTGGCAAAAATAGTTATGCATTTATTTATTTATTTTTTTGGTATTCAACAAGTCATTAAATTGGTATGATTCAGTAAATAATTAAATGTAAGTAGGTTGTATTTTTAACATGCCAGCTTTTCTGGAATTGGTTTGCCAAGTGAAGCAGTTTCTGTCAAATGCGCTCTTTTCTCTTTGCTCCATTACTTGAAAGATGTAGCCTGTGTAATGATTTAAATAGCTGCCAGTGTTTATTGACAGTAAAGCTGTGCTTGTGCTGAAACAGAGGTACATCTGTGCTTCCAGCCTTTTTAACAGGACGCCCAACACATTGATTTAAAAGGAAGCGCTCTTACTGTCCTCGAGGCCGGGAATCATTACCACTGAGAGTGAGCTTACTGCCTGAGCATCGGATCACAGACCTGTCTGTCAGTGTGGCATTTGACAGATTAACCACCTCTGTGCCCTTTACAAGTCCAAATGCACGGAGTATCACCAATTGTCTTCTCCTCATTTGGAGAGTATACTGATGGCTTGCTGTGCAAAGAGCTTATTATTCCATTTTCCTTTCTTTTTCTTTTTCTTTTTTTTTGTCTTATGAAAAGCAGAAGGTTCCTTGTAAACCGTCGTTGGCTTTATGTTTCCATTTGGCCATTTTATGAGGCCATTCTTCAAAAATAAGTAACACTTATTGTATTGTTTATCGTATTTTATCCTGATAAATTGTTTAAAATTCTCTGATTTTACCACTCGATCTTTTCTACACATCAGCAAGCTAATAAATCGCTAACATAATGTTGCATGTCTCTGAAGAGAACACTTATCTATTTTGTGTTAATACAGGGAAATGGACCCAAATGCCCCATGCGAGCGAAGCTGTGTCATTCAGAGAGCAGCCGGCTGTGACCAGAGAGGAGCTTGTCACTGATAAAGCTGCCAAACGTGCTGTTTTGGTCCACGTACTTAAAGCGGCCCTCCCTGGCCTCGAGTGAAAATGTGATGAGTTTGGCTATCAGTCTCAACCCAAGCATGGATGGAGGCAGGCAAGGGAGGCACACAGGCTAATGAGACCATTGGTCTTGTGTTGGGGGGGCTTAGGAGAGCCAATTACAGGAGGATTATCCACTTTTCTCCAGTATAGCTCCACCGTGGAAAGCTTCAAGAGCTGTTAAAAACTTCAACCTGGTGGAATTTACTCCTTTTTTTATTGCTTTGTACTTGCAGCCCCTCTCAGCTGTTTGTGTTTTCTCCCCACCAAAAATGGAGATACAGGTACGAATATGGAATAAAGATGTGATGATCTTTATTAGACCATGGATACCGATCCTACTAGGCCTTCACATGCAGTTCTCCTGGGCCACGACTTGCCCAGATGAGTGCCGCTGTGACAGAACCTTTGTGTACTGCAACGAAAGGAGCCTAACATCAGTGCCTCTGGGGATAGGTGAGGGTTACAAAACCCTCTACCTCCACAACAACCAAATCAACAATGCTGGATTTCCAGCAGAGCTGCACAACGTTGCTTCGGTAGAGACGGTGTATCTCTACGGCAACCAGTTGGACGAGTTCCCAGTCAACCTGCCTAAAAACACGCGGGTGCTCCACCTGCAGGAGAACAACATTCAGACAGTGTCACGTGCAGCGTTGGCCCAGCTCTTGCGCCTTGAGGAGCTCTACCTGGATGACAACTCTATCTCCACAGTGGGTGTGGAGGAAGGGGCATTCAGGGAAGCCATCAGCCTCAAAATCCTCTTTCTAACCAAGAACCATCTAAGCAGCGTGCCCATCGGACTCCCTGAAGAGCTCAAGGAGCTGCGTTTGGATGAAAACCGGATAGCTCTCATCAGTGATGATGCCTTTGAGAATGTAACAGGGCTTGAGAGCCTCCTTCTGGATGGAAACCTCCTGACAGATGAAGGCTTGGCCCCAAGAGCATTCCAGGGTTTGGTTAACCTTAAAACCCTGTCCATGGCACGGAATTCCCTGATGGTCCCTCCTCCTAACCTGCCCACTCAGTGTTTGGTCAAGCTCAACTTGCAGGATAATCTGATGAATGAGATCCCTCTGACGGCTTTCCATGGCCTGCACCGCCTCGAGAGACTGGATATTTCCAACAACCAGCTGCAGACTCTCACACAGGGGGTCTTTGATGGTCTCCTTAGCCTGAGACAGCTCACTGTTCGAAACAATCTTTGGCTCTGTGACTGCAACATTAAATGGGTCATATTGTGGCTAAAGTCCTTGCCGGCCACGCTCAACGTCCGTGGCTTCATGTGCCAGAAGCCTGAGAGTGTGCGTGGTATGGTAATCAGAGAGCTAAATTTGGAGATGATCCAGTGCCCCAGCAGTACAGCCATAGTGCCACGATCAACACAACAGCCCACACACTCCTCTTTGCCTACTGCTGAGTCAGCCACTGAAACAGGCTTCTCAACCCCAAACTACGTCCATACTCCCACCTTTGCACCTGAACCATCTGCCCTGCCAACCAAGCACGGAGATAAAGAAGTGAGGACAGATGTCCCTGAGGATCCTGTGCAGGAATCGCTTCGTGTTTCCTTCATTGTCTTAAACAGCACGTGCGTCCAGGTGAACTGGATATCTACCTTCACTGTCACAGCGTACAAGGTGACTTGGGTCAAGATGGGTCACAGTTTGATAGGCGACCCTATGCAGGAGACTATGGTTGAAGGTGAGCAACAGAGAATACACCTGACCAACCTGGATCCCAAATCCATCTACCGAATTTGCGTGGATCCGCTGGATGCTTTCAACAATTATCACACAGGAGAAGACACGATTTGCTCTGAGGTGATGACCAAGCCGGCCTCCTATGATTTGGACGAGAAGGCCGAGCAGGCGAGCCAACAGGACATCGGCTCATCTCTGCTGCTGGCCGGCCTGATCGGAGGGGCTGTGCTTGTCGTCCTGGTGCTGCTGCTTAGCATATTCTGCTGGCACATGCACAAGAAGGGACGGTCGTCCCCATCCAAATGGAAATATAACCGAGGGAGGAGGAAAGACGATTACTGTGAGGCAGGCACAAAAAAGGATAACTCAATCCTGGAGATGACCGAGACTAGCTTTCAGATAGTTTCTTTGAACAACCAACAGCTCCTTAAAGGGGACTACCGAATTCAGCCCATTTACACTCCTAATGGAGGCCTTGGCTACAGAGACTGCCACGAGGCCAACAACAGTACAAGCTACAGCAAGAATAGCGTTCCAGTGTCTAACCCTTGCCATACATGATGGTTTTCGAAAGGTATTAATCCTTTGTATTAAAAAATTCGAATTAAATACGCTGTACAGTATATATTTCAAAGATGAACTGTAAATGCTGTAATTTATACTCTTATCAGTGATATCGCCTTCTTTTGTATTCTGAGTAAAATGCAAAAACAATTTATGATGTACTAGTTTCTCCTGTTGTATTACTACTGCGCTCGTAGGAAACCATCTGAGTATCATAAACTGGAGTATGTATGCAGATAATTGTTTACATTGTTGTGCACAAAAATCACAGAAAGTGCCCAGAAATATATAGATGATTATCTAGAATTGGAAAATGATGGTTAGTAAGGGTCCGATTGTGAGTGAGTATGAGTGAGAAACTGATTCACATTATTTATGCTTGTCTGACTTCTTTGTTCTTTAGTTGTACCACAAGATGGCATCTTTTTTTGTTTCTTTTCCTTACATTAATTGGCACCTTTTTCAAGCTTGTTTGTGAATCTGACTTCCAGATTTAGCTGTTCAGGTTAAATGGTCTGCAAATACAGAGAGAAAATTCTACCTGCCCAAAAACCCAAGGCTTATTTGTTAAGTGAAGGGAAAAAAAAGAAAGAAAAAAGCAGAGTGGTGATGGAAGATGTGCGTATATTAATGGATGGCAAAAAAAAAAAAAATGAAATGTATTCCACTGTGAAAACCACAACTGCAAAGGATGAATTAGCACAGTCTGGCATTTTAGCTGCTTCCTTTGGAAAGGAAGACTGATGATAATTGACCATTATCATTCTGCTTCTGGGGGCAACTTTCTTCACGTACAGCTTTTTGTGTATTTATTTTGACTAAATTGGCCAGGTAATGGTGTCGGAAAGCATTAGACTGGAATACATCAGATCAGGAAGATTCATGGCTTGGCTGCATCATTATCTGGTTTGAAGGCTTCTTATCCTAATTGTCTTGCTCTGCAAACAACTCTGTGAAACATAAATATCCAAAATATGACCACGTATTGTTTCTTTGCATATATCCATGCATTTTTTTCCAAGAATATCAATAAACGTTGTCACGATGTTGACTAGAATAAGTATTTTACCATTGGATATACTTCATTCTAAGGAACTGCTTTATTTTGTGCGTCCTCTTGACTGTTATAGATATGATAACCAGCTTATAACACTGTCATGCCATGTCATGAATGTCAGATTAATGTCTATGGATTAGCTTTATGATGACATTTTGCCGTGGTCTGGCTCATTTTAATGATTGATGAAATCATAATTATCACCAAGTTGGTTGGATAATTGGTTGCATTATTTATTTCAAGTCAGACTTTCCTTGTATCATTAGTGTAATTATGTATTTTCTTTGTGTTTAACTATGGTTAAGCCAGTTCTTCTCATACAAAAAAAAATAAAAACAATCAGTCAAAAAGTTGCCAGAACTGTAATGCCAGACACAGAACTGGCTTGTTGTCGCACTTGTCTGAAGAATTGCATTATTAGTTTGGCTCCACAAAGTATGAGTCGTGTCATTTCACAGCTAATAACTTACACACAATAAATAACGCAATAAAACCCACCGCCGCCCCCCCCCCCACCACCACCACCCTCTTCTCGGCGCGACCTTTTCGCTCGAGTCTCTCAGGGTCTGTGAGGAGACAGTAATTAGCTATTAAATCTGCACATCTGGGTCCTCCAGCTGTGTGGTCATCTCCGAATGAGCTGCTGGATCTCAATTCCGCAGCTCTCTCCAACATGCCCTAGAGACCAGAGGGATGCTCAAGTGCAGCTTGGTTATATTAGTTCAGTGGCTGGGTTCAAGACAACAGCCGTTTGTAATTGCAAACAAAACAGCGGGCAGCGCCGTCTCCATTTATTCCAATCAATTAATACTGGAATTCCAATTTGGTCGCAGATTTTTCGAGCCAGACCACTATTCCCTGAAGTCGGAGCTAATGGGCTTTGCTACATATCTGTTTTTCTCACTGAGATGCGTTTCAGAAACCGAGTAATCAATTAAAGTTTCTCAAGCAGTAGCCCGGAACACTTTCTATGAAGCTTATAATAATCATAAACCATTATAACTGTGCTAATAATTCTCTTAAGTCTCTAATAATCAATTCCTTGATCATTTATAATCATATAACACGTGTCACTATTTTATGTACACTATATAAAGCTGTATGTTGTATTGTACAACCTTTATAACTAATAATAACCTGTGCAGAATGATAAACTTTATAATATTTATTAATAATAATTATGAATAATTATACAATGGTTATAAACATGCAAAATGTCATCAGTGAGTGCAATCTCTATGAAGGATCATCACATCTTTATATTGATCTCTGAACACATTCACGTTATGTTATTATGCATTCATAATGCATTATGAATGCATTATAACATGATATGAACACATTTATCGAGTGTGCTACCAATTTCTGTTGAACTAGGACCACATTCATATCATGGTATAATCTAGTCATATGTCATCATGAACACATTGTTTTAATTACTTAAGAAATTCATTGCACATTAATAACTATCTTTATTATGCATTATGAATTGCTGAACATTAGGAACATTTTGCATTATAAGTCGTGTTCGTAACAGATTATAACACCAAAGAAACAGGGTAACATTCTAGGAAGGTCATATCTATAATATACTGTGAATATGTTCATGTCATATTATAATGCATTCATAAGGAATTAGACGCATTGTTATAATGTATAATTAATTACGAAAATGCTCTATTACACTCTATTTTGCATTGATGCGTTGTAAGTAGTGTTCATAACAGATTATATCAACAAGCCCCACTTTGCATAGTGCATTATAACAAGATATGTTATAATGGTGATATAATGTATTATAAGCATTACTTACAGTGCATTCTTTTAACAAATTTACTAATGAATTATAAACAATGCTACGAACTGTGATGACTTTTCATAAATAGCTATATCGAGGTGTATATTGCCTTATAAATGCAGTAGAACATGTTAAGAATGTATTCACAAGGGAATCACACTACAGAACATCTGGACATAGTGCACTTAGCAAATTGAGGCTAAATTCCTAGTGTTATAATGTGTTATAAACACTACTTGCACTCCAGATCCATTCTGTTAATGATTTATTAATGCATCATTGCTATAAGCTATAAAAAATGCCTTTTCATAAATAAGTATACCAATGAGTGTAATGCTTATGAATGCATTATAACATGTTATGAATGTATTCGTAGGTCATTGTATATATAAAACTTTATTAACAATTATAAACACTTCGTTCTAGATTAAATACAAAAACACACTCAATTGTGGTTTGAAAGCTTTAATGATAAATTGAAAATAAAAACTATATATGAATTATTTATAAATAAATCACGTCTTAAAACTTTACCTGATGCACTCAGTGGTGACGTTTTAAATGTTTCTAATCTTTATTTTATATAATTTCAATTAAATATTACAGTCGCTTTATAATTATACAAAAGCCGTTACAAGGAACAAAACACCTGGATGTGTGTTGTTATAGGAAAATAATCAATGTGTTTTAGTGCTTTATTCCTCTTATACCACATCAGTTTGTTGACAGTTTTTAGTTAAACGATGAATAAGTCATGCTTTTTATCTGTTTATAGTTACATTTAATGTTGTGGAACGTCCACAAAACAGGTTGTCGTTTATATTATAGCAGCTGTATACAGTTGTTCCCTCTATTTTATTATTTTTAATTAATTTATTAAAGACTAAAAAAGCAGCTTGTCAGGTTTAGTCTAGCCTCGCTGGAAGCGCTGATATTGGAGACTCCTTACATTAACATAGTAAATAAAAGTCTCCGATTATATTATTTTTCTTTATTATATAATAACGTGAGTATAATCCAATTATTAGTTGGTAATTATTAGTCTGTCATTTAGCTGTTACTATAGAAACAATAATCAAGGATGCCTTATGGGGCATTATTAGAGTTTATAAAATATAAGAATTCTATTAATAAGAATTAGTTAGTATGTTAGAATGATTTATGAATATGGGCTTCATAGAAAGTGCTACCAAGTGAGTTGATCTCCCACTGACGGCGCGTGTTCAGGCCACAGGTTTATAAAGCTATGTGGCAGATGGATGCATGTGGGAGGCTGGGGTATTCATTTCGAACTGCTGGAGGGCCGTGGCGGGGTAAGACGTGAAATCTGTGTCACAATGGATCTGTGCTTTGCCTTGGGTGAAAGAAACAGAAGCTGCGGTAAATTGAATATACGCACTGTAAAACATGCCGTTAGGAGAGATGCAGCCGAGTGAAAAATACAGCCCGCTTCCCTGTTGTTAAACATCAAAAGACTCAACATTTATCCACTAAATGCCTTGATGTGGATCGTTAAGTCTGACGCCTTTGACCGGCGTCATTCTCTGAAGCTGTAACTCAAAAGAGATGCTCCGAGTTTGCAGGTCAGGGCATCGATAAATGTCAAGGCTGTTAATTAGGCATGGGAACGGTGTACTAACCTGCGACAGTGAAGCGCCATGCTAGCACTGATGCGGGTTTTTTTTTGCTTTTGTTGTTTTGTTCTCCAAGCCTGCACCAGGGAACAATGCCATGTGTGTGTGTGTGTGTGTGTGTGTGTGTGTGTGTGGATGTATACATCCATCTGCCCACGCCTCCATCTGATGCGTCTAGCTCTACAGTGTAACTCCAGCGCTGTCCAGCTGTCGAGTCTGTGCACAGCCAATTATCGATCGCTCCGTACTCCTCGGAATTATGAAAAATGAACAGGATTTGAGAGCAGCTTAGAACTGTGAGCAAGTCCCACGTCTCTGGTGCTGAGACTCCAAAAAAAGATTAAATAAATTAAAAAAAAAACACACAAGGAAAGGGTGGTTCTATTCGGACTGGATGAAGATGAAAAGTTGATAAATATTTAACGAGCAAAATTTATTTAAAGAGCTGAAATTTCACAAATATACCTCCTGCTTTTCACACAGAAATGGGAACATATGCTCTACAAGGCATGACTAGAATTTACTGTAATGCATTGCAGATATATTACAGGTGTCGTGTGGGTTGAGCTAGGATTGTTGCTGAGAGAATAAATAAATATTATAATAATACGAGGAGCTTCAGGATGACAGGTCGGCTGCTAGCACAGAAAGTATACTCGGGTTATTTGGAGGAACGGTCGTACTGAATAATCAGCGTGTCTTACTGTTCTCACTGAGGTTTTAAACATCAATGCTTCAGCTTAAAAAAAAAAAACACCTTTTCTTGCATCCTTTCCATGATTGCTGCGCATTCAATCAGCCGGGATGCCAAACAGCACACGCTCTCTAGGGGGCAAATTTTAGCACGATGTAGTATATCGTCTGCACCAGAGCAAGGAAATGAAAAACAGCAATGTTAATATTCATGGAAAGCACCGAAAGCGCGACCTTTCACGCAGACAATTGGCGGAATTTCTAAACATTGTTTCCTTTACCCTGAAAAGCATTAAATATGAGTATATTGTACATTTTTTGTGATGTGTTTAGCAATCCTGGTGCAAATATGTAGGTCAGTGTTGTATTTTCGTGAGAAGTTGCTCTGACAACAATCATTTAATAGAAGAAAAAAATGTCAACAATGTCAAACATAACGGACAACATCCAGGTTTTACTGTTAGCTCTTAAAAACAAAAGAGCAAGAGTGATTTTTATCAGTCACCATTTTCCAGCAACATTCAACATCATATTAATAAAGTAACAGAGACAACAAACGTTAGACTCAAAGTTCTAGCTATATGAGTTACGCCAGAGACTCGGCTCAGCTAGTTAGTGATATAGGACGGCGCTATTAGCATGACAGTTGAAGCTGACATTTGGAAGCTGATCTGATTGAGAAAGCGACAAAGCGACAAGTAACAGTGCATCTTCTATACACGTGCACGACATGGAGCCACGATTTCAACAACAGCAGCAAGCGACAAAGCAGCACATTGGAAAAAGCGCCATTTGAATTGAGATTTTCTCGACTGTATGCAGATTAATTCTATGCGATAAAGCAATTAATCCAAACGATTGCCTCAAAGTTGACCTTGGACAAGTCCTATTGCATGTGTGGTCCGACGTTTCTTCACTTCCCCGCTTACAAATTTAGTTCCTACCTGCAGTTAGTTCTCATTTACTGTTTGACAATGGAAGAAAAACATATAACCGTGATTTCCTCTTATCCTGTCATACACAACCTTTCATTACATGTGTATAGAGATATTATAAAGGTTGGAATGAAGGAGCAGAGATCCTTGGTGCGTCTGCTGTTTTGCTGGTGACGCTAGTACAAAGCCTAGCATGTAACATGTAAGTCAAATTTAAATACATTTAAAAAAAATGGGTTGGCTATATATATACTATAAATGATGTGTTAGGCTGTAGATTTTGGCTACTAACCTCCACAACAATATCGGTCTACACTACACTACACACAAGAGACAAACTACAAGCTTTGACACTTCCTAGTACGAACATAGGATAAAGGACTAAAGCGCTGCTGCATCACTTTCTTTAGGGGAAAGTGAAAATAGAACACCGAAGTGCAAATCAAAAAACTTCAAAGAATGTAATCATGAAGTAAATCTTTTCCACAGTTATAGGTCATCACACTGATTGATATGCAAATGATTCAGGGTGTTTTTTTTTTTTGTTAAAGTGTGAGTCAGGCATCAGTGGGATCAACTGATTATAAATATATACAGTATATATATATATGCACACTGACCATCCCTACCTCCCACACACTCACAGGACCATTAGATACAAGAAAATTGCACATTTACTGATCCATTAGACTCCAATCTGACATGTTACTGCTTCAGTGTGATCCCCAAGCCCCCGTACGAGCAGCTTTCTCTAATGACTTGCTGATGCATGTTTAATTGCTAATGAACGAGCCAAAAAGCACGAGTAAAATTCGGCTAACGCACTTTATTGGCAGTAGAGGTTGAGGGGAAAAAAAAAGATATCAAGTCAGTTTGCATGTCTCATCAATAATTACATTCCGCTATATCCAGCTTACACGGCAAATATTAGACAGGAAGATCTTTTCACAACTTCGGTACAAATTCCTCTCAAGCAGAAGTTCTATAATCAAGTAATGAAACGTTGATGTCGGGTATTGGCACTCCTGTAATGCCGTAGCCAATGTTTGCACAGTCATGCACAGCCGTTATTTAATTAACATTTTCCATCTTTGTCATTGATTATGGAAGAAACCTAAAAAGATACATGTGACTTCAGGATAATAGTGAGTTCAGATCAGCCATTGTTTCATTCATCAGATATTACATTTTAAGTTTTCTTTTTTTTTCCTTTACTCATTTCAGAATAAAATTCAATTTATTAAAATATGGAAGTAAGGAAATCATATTTAAAAGATGTGCATTTTTTTAAACATTTGTATAATATGTCTAGAAAATATTCAGCGGACTCTATTCTTATGTGTGGCGTATATATTGTATAGTTTTATGGGTAAAATGTGGCTTAAATGTCAAGAATGCTACTAAAAATAACTGATTTTTTTAAATTAATGAACTTAAGGTCAGTAACCAAAAGACCAAAAACTTAGTTCAGAAATATTCATTTTTAAGCATTTGTATTAATAATTGTTTGTACATCTTGTCTAAATATGACATTTGTAGATGGAATTGGAAGCCATTAACATTTCTTTGCCTGGTGCCTGGCCTTGTGCAATGGGTAATGAGTAAATCTTCAATTTTTTAGAAAATGTTGAGGTTTAAATGTCAGCCGTAGCTACACGTAAAAAGTCCTTGAAGGGGACAAAGTGAAATGTAGGTTGAATAAATAAGAAATAGTAGTTTTAGATGTTAAATAACCTAATTTATATATAAAAAATATAAAAATATCTGTACAATTAAATGAAATGTATTGGTTCTCAGTAAATAATGATATCTGCTTATGGCTTTTTTAATTTCATGATTTGCCTTTCAGTAGTTTTGCTAAAATAGTGTAGAAATACTGGTTTCTATAATGTTTAGCGATTTAAAAACTATTATCGGCACGATGTTATAGATGGTAGCATTGCCACCTCACAGCTCAAGGTTCTCCGGTTCGATCCTGAGTCTGTTTGGGTTTCCTCCATGTTCTCCGGCTTCTTCCAATCTCCAAAAAAAAATGACAAGTTGATTTCCCTTCCCATCCATGGTGTACCTCATACCCGGTGTTCCTGGGATTGGCTCTGGATCCAACATGACCCTGACCAGGACAAAGCTGTTATAGAAGATGAATGAATAAATGACTCCTACCAATATTGCATAAGGTTGTGAGTTCAAATCCCAGCACCTCTATGCCGCCTCTGCTGGGTCCATAACCCTGTAACTGTTTAATTGTAAATCGCTTTGGATAAAAGCATCAACCAAATGCTAACGAAAGTAAGAAACTAGCATAGCAATCTGTCTTCTGGTATTGCTGCATACACTGAAAACCCTAATAAGTTGATGGTATTTTGATGGTAACTTGGTGCTCATATAGTGTACTTAAATAAGTTCACTTAATTTGGTGTTCATTTCAAGTCTCCTTAAATACTTAACTCAACTTACCAGTTGATTTGTGTTATTTACATTGTACAGGTGGTAACAGCAGTAACCCACATTAACTACTTCACTACACAAATGTTAGAACTGTGCATTGTACAAACATTTTAAACATTAAACTTTTTATCCTGCATTAATGGGTAATGGAGTAAATCTGAAATTCCTGAATTTATGAAAAAAACAAAAAAACATTTGGTTTCACAATTATGTGAATATGGTCTGAGCATGTAAATGTGAATGGTAACGATGTTGAGTCAAAGTCTGCAACAATGAGACCAGGAATCTGGTTTGCCAAAGACTGTACTTTAGGTTTGAGGGCATTCTGCACACTGACATCCATACACGTTGTTTAAGAGTGATTTCGGGTTATTCAGGTCTAATGAATAAATGAGGCCAAAGAGAAGACACATCACTTGTGGGA
>CM074954.1:23970040-23972540 GCA_037577455.1 Pangasius macronema
TGCCTGCACTCGCTTCTTCACCTCTTTCCCACACTCTCCATTACTCTGGACTGTTGACCCCAAGTACTTAAACTCTTCACCCTGTAATCTTAATCAAGTGCTATTTTATACTATTGAAAAAAAAAAGTCTCAGCTGCTTTTATTCAAGAAAAATTGCGTAACCTTGGAGTTGTGAACTACACACAGATAATTTGCATACTATTAATGCTGAGCATGTGTGTAATCTGACTCTGAATACGAGTAACTTTCCTCATGTAAATATTGATGTAACTTTTGGATGTCAACTCTGTAAAATAATATCTTATTTTTTTGACATGTTTTATGAGAGCATATATACTTTATGAGCGTGTAACTTTATAGGGTTTAAAACGATTCACTTAGCTGCTGTGAGACAGCTGCTTTAGCCGTGTGGTTGCCTGATATATTTTAAGGAGAGCCTCCAATGAAGAGTAAATTCGGGAGAGTTCGGACGTAAAAAGATATATCCGGGTTGTACTGAAAGTGCTCTTGTCTCTTTTCGAACCTGTCGGTTCTTTTATGTCCCTTACTTCGCCTGAGTGAAGCTGAAAAATGGAAGGTGAGAGCAGGTCACCCTTGGACTACGAGTACAGCGGAATTTGGGATGAAGTTTGTTGGAGTGGATAATGCTGCTGTAATGCTTCTTGGGTTCGGCCATAGCACTGAATTACTCACATCTCCGATGGCCTCAGTGATATTTACATAGATGTAATTGCTCAGAGCCGATGCTGAACAGAGGAACCGACATCAATCACAGAGAAGAAGAAAGACTACAAGTCTGGGCTGCGCTGAATATAAATGTATTACTTGAAGGGAAATGCCACCAAACACATTAAATATGGTTATATTGAAATAACCGGGATAAGCAATACTGTTGCTAATTTTTCAGTTGGTGCTGTATTTTTTTATTATTCCTGTGAGAAGTTAGCAGTTAGCAGTCAGGTCAATTCCCACCGACGTTGATAGCAAACTATGAGATGACAAGCGTAATGGCATTGGTGGTGATATAAGCATGAAGGTAGAAGCTTTGGAACCTGGTCTGTTTGAGCAGCCAATACAAATGAGGAGGTGAAAGAGGTGGACACACTGAAGGACTAAAGCACCTTTTAGAGCACAAATTCCAAGTATGGGTCACCACACTTGGCCTCACTTCACTTCAAAAAAAAAAAAAAAAAAGATAGAGCAAGCATCACTTTAAACACTCTCTCTCTCTCCCTGTTAAGACTTTACACTGCTTTTGATATATTGGGTTCAGACAAGTTAACCTTAACCAAAGCACAACACAGTTCTTCTTCAAACTCGCTTGAAAAATCCACCCCAACAGGTTTCAGGTGATACCTTTAGTGTGAACTCGGCACATGCAATACGTCCACGGGCTTGATACCGGCATCAATTTGTAAAGCAGCCCGAAGGACACCTTTGCATTTGTCTCAATCAATGAGGGCAATTTTAATGGCTCCAGACAGGGTGTCTGCTCGTGCACATCCCGACATCCTCCTTCTGCCTGCGGTTACAGCGTCTGGCCACAGAACTGCCCAAAGCTTCTGTCAGCACTATGTCATGCACTGGAAATCATTACTCAAGCCTCAGGGGGTAAAGCTTCTCTACACAGCACAATTAAGGGTAAGTACGGATGGTGTCCTCGACTCAGGACGACTCAGGGTCACAGACGCAGTTAAATCGAAAAGCAAAGAAATGCCACATGGTGTTTGTGTTTTCTTCATCACAAATGGTCAATGCAAATGCAATAAAATCACGATGAGTCATTTGACTGACGGGGCTGAATGTGAGAACGTATACGGATCAGCCCGGTATAAATAAAGTGCTGCGAACAGAGACGGAGGAATATTAATTAGGATATACAGTGTAAATGACGACAGCGCTTCGAAAGTCAGCCCATAAAACAGTGACAAGTGATAAAAATGACTGAGGTGCCAGCTTCGGCTGTGTATGAGATCTGTCAGAGGAGAAATGAAAGTTCAAGATGAGCTGGGCGTGCTAGACAAATCTCCGGTTTTCACTGCGAAGTCATTGCAACACTTATTACCTGCTCACACCCCCGCCACCGCACACGGAGTGATTGATGCATAAACACTTTTACTTATCATGGCAATAAAGACAGCAGTCTTCATTCTGTGAACGCTGTTAGTGCAGCAAAGTTAGCCATTAAAATGATTAGTTTCCTATGACCGCATATCCCGAAGTGCTTTATTCCTTTTACACCACAGCAGCTTGCAGCTCATATCTCAATCTCATATTTTTTAATCTCTCCTGAAGTTAATAAGAGAAGAAGACAGCTTTGTCGTGTTATCAACTCTACTGCTGCGTCCCAATTCACCAACTTACACTACGCACTAAAAGTACATACTCTTGATTGTGTAGCTAAAGAGTGTGCAAGTACTGGGACATACTAACACATAATGTAAGGGAAGAGAGCATTGTTGTCTAGTTACACACCCTGTCACTCCACTTTTCTTCATTC
>CM074954.1:23975040-23994508 GCA_037577455.1 Pangasius macronema
GTCCTTCCCTCATCAGCCTCTCTCTCTCTCTCTCTCTCTCTCTCTCTCTCTCTATCTATCTATCTATTTATCTCTCTCTATCTCTCTCTTGAAGCCAATAAGCCAATCTTACCAAGAAACTCTACTCATATAATACAGAATTTCATAAATGTTAAATAAATCAGAAAACAGTTCCCATTATCACTTATGTTATAGCAGCTATAAACAGTCCTTCCCTCCTAAGCCTCTCTCTCTCTCTCTCTCTCTCTCTCTCTCTTGAAGCCAATAAGCCAATCTTACCAAGAAACTCTACTCATATAATACAGAATTTCATAAATATTAAATAAATATCTCATCTCAGAAAACATCACTATATCAGTAATCTTCTTTGAAATGTATTAGACGATGTATAGAAATTTTAAACGACATCTTGTGACCAGACTCAAGAATTCAGCAGCACTGTGGTATTTAAAAAAAGCCATTATTTCAACACTGATTTTTGCTAAAAGAAAAAAAAAACACGGTTTAATTGACTGAAACAGAACTACTTTGTAGTCCATTCTTTTTTAGAGTTTAGAAATAGCGGTTAAAAAGACACTGACACTGAAGCTTAATGAAGTAGTTGAGAGAGACTTTCTGTGCACATGATGGCAATCTTTGTCTTTATGGAAGCATTACCATAATAATTATAGTTTTTTTTTTAAAAGCAATTAAAATGAATCCAGCAACTGATTTGTGCTGATGTGTTTTTCAGCCCGGTGTGCCATGAATTTTGGATAAGATTTTTTTTTTTAGTGCTTTCCTACCCAAACATCTGAGCTACCGCCGCCTCTAACCGTAGAAACACATGATAAATGAATGAGACGTGATAAATGAATCCATTTTCCTGTACGTGGGCTGGCCAGATAGTTCAGATTTAGGAGCTATATATATATATATATATTCCCTTTTCTGTCTCACACACACACACACACACACACACACACACACACACACTGTGTAGCAGCCCACCATTAGGATACAGCAACTCGGAAACCCTGCTTGTGTTTCATCCACTCTGTTAGGTTGTGATCAATTTCCCATGTTTGGAGACTCATATAGATGAGACAATGATGGAGAGAGAGTGGAAACATAGTACAGAGAAAGTGCAAGAAAAGAAAAAAAGAAAGGGGGAAAAAAAAGTGTTCAAAGACAAAGCATTTTCAGTTCCAAATCAGCTGCTGTGAAGCATTTCAAAAAAATATTAAATAAACATGTCCTTATAGAAGACGTCACCATACTGTATGAAGCGTTATACACTGCTTACGTGGCGTGTCCAAGTGTGCAAGTTCTTACTAAAGAAATGACAGCATATTAGAACGAGTGCATTAATATAAACCTGTGATTTGAATTACAATCAGAGCCGCTGTTTTCAAAATTCTACCAACACCTTCCTTCCGACCAATCGGATTCGAGAATTCGCAAATGCTGAGGTATTAAGTGAAGAGTTATATAATGTTAGTTATTAGTATGCGATATATTCATACTCATAATTGTAGCGTGTACAGTCATACTCTGAAAACGCATCTTTGTCTTGACGTTTTGGTCTTCAGTCCAGACTGAGACGCCATTTTGTCCATTTTATCCCAAATGGATAAATTTGAAAATGCCATTTTATGTGTTGTAGCGTAGACTGAGGAAACTGAGATATTCAAAACCAACGACATATTTTCAGTCATCTGATGCAGTCATGTGACCCATTCAACTAAAGTAAACAAGAAGGCGGACCACGCGGTATTGAAGTTGTTGTGCCTGCTAATCAGATTGATAGCGCTTATAAAGATTGATGTCGCTTTGTCCAACCTTCAGATTGCATTTTTAAATAAACTCATGACGGAAATGACGCATGGCTAAAGCTACATTTTTACGCATGCGCAGTATAGTATGGAAGCGTTTTCAGACGTTTCAGTGTGGACAAGCGATTTTTGGAAAACGTTGATGACGCCAGAGTAGACGGAGAGTATTTTGAAAATGAAAATGCAGATCTATCCGAATTCATTTGGACATAGCCTCACATGTGGGCAGCCATTTTAAAGCAAATGCTCGTTTTTGTCATTTCCTTCTTTTATTTCAAACCTCAGCTGAATCTATTATGATGTTTCAGAGTTTCCTGTTCTTCATATCTATTCATGCATGCAGCTCCAATTACATCTAGTGCTCTATTTAAAATATGGCGTGCTCCTATAATTGTCCAAAAGTCTAAAATGTAACATTATTAAAATAAATAAATAAATAAATAAATAAACTATTTTCAGTTGCATCCCACTGACTTTTCGCGTACAGGGGACACGAGAATAAAATATATACAGTATATATATAAAGGAAAGAAAGAAAAACTCAATGAGAAAACAAGAGATATAAGAAAAAACTAACATCTTTTGCACTGTATGCACTTTCAGTAAAACGCTTCGGGTAATACATTGAGAAAGAAAGCTGAGTAGGAGGTGGGAGTGAGGTGGATTAAATCCAGAGCCTGTGCCTCAGGTCTGGCTTTTCATGTTTTTTTTTTTTATTATATTTTTAAAAATAACAGCTGATGCAAGAGAACGTTTACTGAATGTTAAGCAAAGCAGCCTGATTTAAATTTAGTCACTGGTAAATGTAG
Source organism: Pangasius macronema (assembly GCA_037577455.1). NCBI lineage: Eukaryota > Metazoa > Chordata > Actinopteri > Siluriformes > Pangasiidae > Pangasius > Pangasius macronema. The sequence goes on from CM074954.1 coordinate 23,977,664, forward strand.
CTAAAATAGTCCAACGGTGTGAGAAAAAAAAACCTTTGGGAAGCCATCATGGATTTACTGAAGTGTTCAGTGCCATTACCAGGAACGAGGAAGCTGGAGGAAGCTTAATAAACTGTTATGAGTAACATAAATTAAGGGAAAGAATCATTTCAAAAGATATAGCATACCTATAATTGCAGATTTAATATATTTCAGGTAAACACCAATTTAAGAATCAGTCAATAGAATTATTGCTGGTTTATTTCTTTTTAAAGGCGCACTGTTCAATATTTTTATTGTTTTTACTGTTAGAAATAATACAGCTCCAGGGTCTGGGGTTCGATCCTGAGCTTGAGTTACTGCCTCGTGGAGTTTTCTATGTTCTCCTTGTGTTTGTGGCCATTTCCGCCAGGTTCTCCGGTTTCCTCAGAATGCTACTAAGTAGATTCGCTATGCTAATCTGGCCCTAGGTGTGAACGTGTGTGTGTGTGTGTACATGGTGCCCAATGATAGGGCCTTTTGCACCACTTTAGTTCCAGAACTAAGTTACAGTACTAAAGTACTGGGCGATTTAGTGCAGACTATTTCCCAGTACCATTTGAAAGGGCTGCATTAGCACCGACAGTGGGCACTAGGAAGTGACGTAAGCCGGTCGACAGCGACGTCATTTGTGCGCAGTGTTCAACAACAGAAACAAAGAAGAACAATGTAAACAACCGGAGAATGGAGGACGCTGTGATTGGAGCTGTGTTGCACTTCAGCATCTGTCCATCTATCGCTCTCCATAATTGTGAAATAAGTCGACACTACAGTATGTTTACATGGCGTTTTAAATCATGGCGGGTGAGGGTGTTTTCGTACGCGTTTGGCCAATCAATGTCTACTTACGTCACAGATAGTACCAGTTGTGCTGGTTAGACTCTGCTCTGGTTCTCGAAAAAGACAGTCCGGTACTAAAATCTCCCAGTTCCATAGGTGCGAAAATGTCAAAAAGTGGGTAGTTCCATAATTAGTTCAGGTACTATGAAAAGGTTCCCATGGTGTGAAAGGCCCTAATGGACTAGAGTCTCATCCAGAGATTGATCTGTGTACCATCAAATAAGCTGTAAACTTCTAAACTCTCTCTTTACAGGCTTTATGAACCATTTTTGCATCAACAAATCAATGTAATTTGGTATGTGCGTAAGTCAGATGTTTATAGCTAAGTTTGTTGTAAGTAAAATTAGACTAAAGTAAGCAAAATTTGAGAAAAATTAGAATACTTCATATTTCGGTAAACAAAGTGTGATACAGTTGCCAAACTTCCACAATTTCAGCATATGATTATTAATTAGAAGAATTAAGGGAATGGAAATTTAGCTAGCTAGCTACTGTGATTTTAAGGGGCGGGGCTTCGTGTACATATCCATGCAAGCAAAGTGAATGGAAAGTTCATCGCTTGTAACGTCAGGAACCCAAATTCTCCCCATTGCACATTTAGCATATTATTTCTCCCAAGGCTCAAGCAACATAGTTTTTCTGAACAAGTTATTCATTTGCTTTCCTGTCGGTGTTTGTGAGCGTTCGAGACAGAAATTCTGCCCCATGGATCAGAGCTGCTTTCTTTTTTTTCTGCTGATGCCTGCTGAAAAATCAACACTTCAATTGGAGTCACATCACACGGTGGTTGCATGTCACCTGCAGGCAAGACCTTGCTAACTGCTTTGGTCTTCCAAGTGCTTTTTGTTCAATCATTTCTCATTACGCTGCTACCAGGGACTGTTTAAGGCTCTTCTCTTGTGACTAGCTCAAATCCTGACACTGCCAGAGCGCCAGCGACAGGTCCGTTACCTTCAACTCCTTATATAACATATATTACGAAGGCAATTTCAGGTTGCTTTGGATAAAAGGGATCTGCCAAACGATAGAATTTCAATCAGATCCTCCTTATAATGTGCAAAAGTTTTGAAGATACCTGTAGAACTTTGTGTACTACACTGAACTTTTTATTATGTCTAAGAGTTTCTGATAAAAATTTTATCAAGGCTGTTGGATTGTTTACCTGCACAAACAGAAAGACTGGAACAAGAAGCCTGGAACAACCTTCCAGCAGTAATAAACGCACCAATGTATTGTGATTTGATTTAATTTTTTTGTTTATTGTTTACTACTTAGTCTGATAATGATTTTAATACTTAGAAACTTTGATTCTATTAAGATTCGACGTGCTACTTTAATGTATATGTACATCCATTTCCATTTAACATAAACTTAACATTAACAGGATCATCAGGATCATAACCTATACTCTCATAACACAAATTTTGGCACAACAGGACATATTCAGAGTTTAACTACACGTCATGAGGATTTCATTCTAAAATTGCACACATTGGTATTCAGATCTTGATGCACTGAGACGTCCCATCCTTGGTAAAATCTCCAGCCTTGTCTTGTGCCAAGGGTTACTGGGATTCGCTCTGGATCCACTGCGACCCTGACCAGTATAAAGTGGTTACTGACTCCTAACAGATGTGTATTTCAACCCTCGCCATCTTCTCATTCATATATCATCATATTAGTCTTTTACTTTTCATTATTACCTCTATCACTAGGTGGTGGAAGCATTATGTTTTTGGGTTGTCCATCCATCTGTCCATCCATCCAAGAGTCACAATAATGCAATATTTCAAGACCTGAGAACTGGTTGAATGTATGTAATGGTTTATACTGAATGATCACTGTAACCAGAAAATTAACTGATTGGATTTTGGAATTGATCCAATCAGGATCAAGGTCAGAGCAAGGTCAAATGTTGTTAGTGGCAGAGGCTTTAATTTCGACACCGCAGGCATTGAGTTCTACTTGTTTTTAAATTGTATCTTGTTTTTGACAGTAAAGGAAAAAGCATTATGTACTTCTCCAGTCTTCATTTCCTATTCTGTTTTTTTTTTTTTAACTTAAAGCCAGGTGCTTGTGTTTAAAAGCGGTGGCCTAGATGGTACTGAATTTTTTTTTTCAGACACTTCTTTTCAAGAAACACCTGTCAACCTTGGAGGTCTGAACTACACGCAGGTGACTGAAGGATCCGTGTAACACGACTCAGAATGTGAGGAAATTTCCCTCCATAAAATTGACATAACTTTCGAACATAAGTCACAGAATGTGCATACAACTCAATGTATACATCTCAACTTATTTCCTAATGGTAAAAACGACACTATAATACTGTTAGCCAATCTTGAACCATTGTATGTATGTCAGTTTCCATATTTTTTTTATCTAATGAGCAAATTCACCTTTCCTCCTCTAGTTAAAGCAATCTAGGCTCATTTACCCAGGACACACATGGCTGCCTAGATGTATTGAAGCAATGGATAAAGTAAAATTGACTATTAAAAACTTTAACAGTCATCAACAGACAACATCTGTCAACACGTTCCCAATTAGCAAATGACTACTTGTCTAGAAACAGTCTTTCTCGGCAGTGGTTAATGAACAAATTAAACTTTTGAAACTTTTAAAGTTACTGCTGAAATTGTGTGGTAAATCATAGACTGTAAACGGCTTTCGCTTGATGATATCCGTATTGGCAGTGAGTTTGTTCAAGCTAAATCCAGGATTATTTTCTCATCCAGTCTCATTATGTGCTGGGTGTCAGCTCTGTAAAAGAAGCTGCCATTAGTGTCCTGCACAGCCCAATAATCATTTATTTTTCACCCACAAACTCAAAACTCAAACTTAGTCTTTGTCAGGACAAATATATTATCTGTCGAGACTTAATTATTTAAAAGCTTACTTCACTTCACAAGTTTTCTAGAAGCTCATGAGGGGTTTCATTATTCACTTATTAATTGCCGAAGGTTTTATGAAAGGGTTTTAAGGAGTGTTAAGCACAGTGTTATGTTCATGTAAAGTGAATAAATAAGATGATTAGGGAACATTTCGATATCTATATAGTGTTGATACCGACATCTGACACCATGTGATACTATGATGTCAACCTAGTGTACGTTGTTGTGCTAATAAACAAATGAAAATGTTTTTGTAATGTAAAAAAAAAAAATCAGAACTTTTCCCACCAGGGAAAAATGAAAACCTTTCAATAACCTAGTTGCATAAGTGTTCACACCCCTAAACTAATGCATTGTCGAAACACTTTTTGATTATATAACACCACTCAGTCTTTTTAGCTAAGAGTCTAGCAGCATGGCACATCTTGCCTTGTCAATATATTCCCTCTCTTTCTTCAGAAACATTCTAGATCCGTCAAATCGTAAGAGCATTTCCTGTTCACAGCCAGCTTCAGGTCATCCCAAAGATTTTTAGTTGGATTCAGGTCTGGGCTCTGGCTAGGATTGCTTATTCCATTCCTTTGTTGATTTGGATGTATGCTTTGGGTCACTGNGGTCACTGTCAGGCTGAAATGTGAAATTCCTTTTCATCTTCAGCTTACTAGCAGACACCTGAATGTTTTGCACTAAACTCAGCTGGTATTTGTAGCATTTCATGATTCTCTCCACCTTCATAAAAGCCCCAGTTCTGGCTGAAGAAAAGCAGCTCTAAAGCATGATGCTGACACCACCATGCTTCACCGTAGGGATGGTGTTCTTTTGGCAATGGAATTATTATATCTTTTGTAATTGCCCTCCTCAGACCATAACACATTCTTCCACATGGTCTGGAGTGATTTAGCTGCGCTTGGATGTTTTTCATGAGAAAGGGCTTCCACCTAGTCACCCTACCCCATACCCCAGACATGTGAAGAATATGAGAGATTGTTGTCACATGCAGAGAGTAATCAGTACTTCTCAGATATTCCTGCAGCTCCTTTAATGTTGCCGCAGGTCTCTTGGCAGCCTCCCTGGTAAGTTTTTGTCTTGTCCTTTTATAATGTTTGGAGGGATGTCCTGTTCTTGGTGATGTCACTGTGGCGCTCCATTTTCTCTGTTTGTTAATGATGGTCTTCATGGTGTTCCATAGTTTTGGAAATTCTTTTATACTCCTCCCCTGAACAATTCCTTTCAACAAGTGAGATACCATGCAGGCTTTGTCAGCTGTTTGAGGACCATGGCTTCAGCAGTCAGATGAAACCCAGAAGATGTGAAGAAAATCCTACAGTAACGGCGTATGTAACCAGGATGTTGTAACTTTTTTATTTTTTGTATTTTTTTTCCCAAAAATGTTTCTGATTGTTTGTCAGTGGGAAAAGTTCTCACATGATTTATCCTGTTTTTAAAAAAAATATGTGCCATTTTAACAGGGGTGTGTAGACTTTTTATATCCACTGTAGCTACTAATGTAGTAAAGAACATGCAGTTAGGGTTAAATTTTTAGAATTCTGAAAAAGTCATACATACCCACAGGCTAAATATAATGTTTCCTGATATCCCTGATTGTTTAATACTATGTAAGTTATGTAATTTTGGTATTATTATCAGTAGTATTGAATATCGTATTCACATCCAGTCTGAAAAAAAATGGACCATCGATGATGGTAAAATGAAAAATGAGTTGATTTTTATTAATGAAGTTACCAAAAAAAAGATGCTGGGGATAAACTAATACTTGTTTGAGAGAGGTGGGAAAATCAGCCAAAGCCAAGGATATCAAAATGCATCAGCTGCTCTGACTCAAGCCGTAGTTTCTTCCCTTGTATCTTCAAAAGAACCTCCATGTCTTACGTCATACATACCCACGGGGAAAGAACAAGCGCCCGGAGTCCACCAACACACAATGTGAAGTGGCTGTATGCTCAGGGCCAGCATGTTAACCAGCCTACACATCTGTGAATGTACAGATATATGCTCTGAACATGGCTTCTGCCTGGATCTGCTTTTGGTCACCATTTCATATTTTGTGACTGTCTGAAATCTGAACCATGCCTAAGGGTCTTCTGCAAGTGTTTCTTCTTCCCCTCTAGGCTCCTGAATATCACGCTGGCTTTGAACACCCACCTCAACTGAACAGACATTGCCTAAAGCCTTCTCATCACAGACACTCACACCAACACACACTTATTTAAACTTCTGTCCTGTCCATTTTTACCATTCCATTTGCTGCTTCTCCACATACAGTACTTAGATTGATTTGTTATAGTGTAAATATAGAAGCATCAATACCATTTTTTTTCCCAGACCAAGTATAAGTATGATTAAGGGTTTTTTTGGTATTCCTCGATAAATATACCAATCCTGGGACCAAAATAATTACTTAATATTAATCAATCGAGGGATCACAGAATGCTTACATTTCCATATGAAATGCGAAAACATGTTCACGCACTTAGACTACTAGGCTCATTCTTTATAATGTTAGAGAGTTGATTTTAAAGGAATTGCATTAGCTAGCTACATTAATTATCTTCGACGATCAAGTAGGGTTGAAGTGGAGAAGATCCACTTCAGAAAAATGCCTCTCTGCACATGTAAATACAGTACATTGGTTTATCTTTATAGCGTCATAATCCCTCAGTGTCAATAATCAACAGTAGCTTATTGTCAAGAACAACATAATGGGTACGAGCTGTTATTTCACTTACCTATAGCGTTGTCTGTAGACTTTTTCTTTTTGGCCCTTTCCGTTGTTTCTGCCATCTGTTGCTAGCAATGAACTCTTCATGCTGAGATTTATGTTTACAATGCTTTATCAGGCTTTGTGTATTTTGCGACGATACTATAGTACCTCCTTTTGCTATTTTTGCAGTCTACTTTGCTTTGATTGCCATCATAAATCATGAAATGCCTCCAGATCGCTGTCATTTCATGTCATCTGTTCATGAGTGCAATAACATACACCAACCCTCCCTCACATAGTACCACTTGGTATCAGATGTCGGTATCAGAATGTTTTTTTTTTATGAATATGAGCAAATGAACATGCTGATACGCTCAGACTGGTACCCGAAACCAATATCGGTATCGATGCATCCCTAGTTGTAAGAAGTATTTTTTTAAAAATTATCATATATTAGAATGACACACAGTATGATGCTGAATAGAAGGAATAGAAAGTGAAAATGGCAAGACAGTACAGCTCCATAAAGGGCAATGAAAATGTCAAAAATGCAATATGACTCAAACTGAGACAGTCTAACACCGTCAACCTACTGCAGCTTTGGTTATGGGCACAAAATATTCACCAGCAAGTGCATTCTTAAAAGTAGGATTTAATTACTTCTGCAAGACATCCTGCTCTAGGAGACTTTTGCTGACTTTTAACAGCACCATTTTCCAAACTGATAGCCTGTTCTATTAAGGATTTGGACTATTTTCCATATATGCATTAATCTTCTATAACTACTTTATCCTGGTCAGGGTAACCATGGATCTGGAGCCTATCACTGGGTGTGAAGCATGAATACATGCTGAATGGGATACCTGTCCACTGTCAGTCACCACATTCCCACCTGGGGGCAGGTTTCCATAGCCAGTCCACCTATTGGGGTGTTTTTCGGAGGTGGGAGGAACCTGGGGAACCCAAAGAAAACCCACATGGACATGGAAAGAAAGAGTAACCCGAGCTCAGGTTTAAACCGGGACTGTGGAGCAATTTAGCAAAACACCAAACTCCAAAATGACAGACTTTTACATTACATTTTTATTTAAGCATTACCCATGATTCACTCAGAACTTGCAGAGATCATGTTATGATGTTCTTTCATATCCGTACAGTATGTGCATGGATGCAAAGTATTATCACTATTTCTTTCCTTTCTTTTGTTTTTTCTCCCCAAAGCATTTGAGTAGAAATTATTACAAAAATCATCCTATGTTCCTCACCATTTCCGAGCTAGCCAATGAAAATCCATTAGCATAGAGTCTGATTGGTGGATATTTGTCCACCTCCATGAGGAAAAGCATTCAGTTTGGGGATTTATTCAGACTGTGCTGCTGTGTCACGTATCATATTTCAGGTGAAAAATAAAACTAAGCATCATGAGTACATAAAAATGGTTTGAGCCCCAAATCACTGCCCTGAAGCCTCTTTATTTCTGTGTGATAATATTTTCGCTATCATTGTCCACGTTTCTGTGAGCAATACACACTTGGTCTGACGTGGTCCTTGAAAATTCACGGTTTGTGGTCATCACTCGTCCTTTTTCTTCCGACTTCATTTGTATGAAACAAAATCCAACAACCTTACATCATTTTGCCTGAATTCATACTAGTTTTTCCTAGTAATTTTAGAGCAAGTGTGACTAATAGCCTATAATTTTGGATAAAGCCCTTTAAGTATAATAACAATGTAGCGCTAATTAAGTACTTTCCACATCGACATGGTCATTAATCTAGGAAGAAATTATTTCCACAATGACACGTGTTTCTGCAAAATACTTCTTACTTTTAAATCCTGTCTGAAAAGACACACTTCATTATAGTGAAATTTTCTTCTATTGAATCCTATCCACAGTGAAGAGTAATATGATGTATATATACATAGTACAGTGCTATTTGAGATTAAATGTCATGTGCCTACAACAGATTTTTGGAGAGTATGAGAATTTTTTTTTTTAAATAGTAACACCGAAAGTTAATTATCTTTTCAAAGCCTCCAATGCACCACATCCTTTGCTTGTCAATAAAGCACTTATGCATTTAATTAACTCAGTGCTGCTGGTGTGTCACTAATATCAAACCAAAGAGCTATGGATAAAAATGCTGAATGGCAGGTGAATAAATATGATTACATTTTCCCATTTTGCCTGGAGCTTTATACCGCAGCCCATGCAGGAAACTTCAAACTGACGTATTTTTTTCTTAATTTAAAAAAAAAAAAGAGATCCAAATACAATATATTTGGAATATCAGCATGATGAATTCACTATATAGTACACAACAATACAACTGGCTCAAAACACCGAACATGGAAAGACAATAACTTCATAAAGGGCAAAGAAAATGTCAAAAATAAAATAGGAGACAAAGAAATATGCTGTGATTTGGACCGATAGGACCATCCATGCTGGAGCCTCTCTGCTGCTGTGTGCCAATATTTTAGTTACACCTCATAACTTGCCATGTTGATGTGATAAAATAGTCATTATAAAAATTGTTCAATGTTTGCTTGGACAAGCAGAATTAGTGCCTCTATACAATCTGTACCATCTGTAACAGTGTGTGTGTGTGTGTGTGTGTGTGTGTGTGTNACAATGAATCTATTCAAGTTGCTGGTCTTATCGATGACATAATAAGAAAGGTGTGGGGCAAACATGCACTGTTTTAGGCAGATAAATAACTATATTTGTATTTTCAATTCAAGTAATACTTTTCTGCTCACCACGGCTGTAAAGAGTGGTTATTTGAGTTACTGTAGCCTTCCTGTCTGCGCCAACCAGTCTTGCCATTCTCCTCTGACCTTTCTCATCAGCAAGGCAGATCTCATAATCAGAATTATTGTAACATCCATTAATAATAATAAGGTTCGTAAAAATACAATCAAGATTGATATCGTATTATAAAGAAAGCCCAAAAATGGGAAGTCATGAATCAACAGATGATCGATAACTTTCCCAAGGCAATTGCAAAGCGTCTGAGACATAAGTCCTTCCAATAACCTTGTTTGTCTGATGGAGTGTGGCTTTCAGCCAAGTATCGAACCGAGAGTCATGCAAATGGGCATCATCCTGCTCGCTCTTCTCCTGACACACAATTATGACTTTGCAGAGATCAGGATATTTAGGGTCAGTGGTCATGCTGTTTGCAGCACTTTAAGCAATAATTGATATAATAACATATATGGCTTTAAATGCAACTGGAATTTAAGTGGTGGTGGTTTCTCAGCATGGAAGTGACAAGAAGGTTGTGAGTTTTAAATCCCGGGACTGACAGAGAGCCACTGCTGGGTCCTTGAGCAAGACTCTTAACTCACAAGAGCTCAGCTCGAAGCTGTGATTGGATTCGGCTGCACTTTTAAATTGCTTAAGAGTGTCTGCCAAATGAGTGAAAAATAAAAATGTAAAGGCTCAATAAATAATAGAGAAAAAGGTGAGAGAGATTTAGGATCATGGCTAGTGGTTTATACCAGGGATTCTCAGAGACTGCTTTAACTTTAAATGACTGAATGAACCAAGAAGGCTGATTCTCTACGCAAGCCATTAACAGTTTCCATGATCGCGATTTTATACCATTTTTAAAATGAACACAAACAATCATTCATAACAGTTCACAGCATGAATCTTGTTATTACATCCGTCTGTTATTTAACCTTCTCAGATCAAGGATCAGTGTTGGAAGACAGTGGAGAAGGAGATGGATGCTCTTCATGGTCACTAGATTGGAATGCTCATGGAAAGGTTTACTCTGGTACGGCTATGCACACTGGCATGGCCTCTCCAGGTCTGCCTGTAGAGATAACCTGCTGATATAGTGCACTAAAAGTTTATAAGAGCTCAGGGGAAAGATCATATCTTTTAATTAAAGTTTCTAAAGAAGTAAATAAATAAACAAATCATGGCTCGGGCCAAAGCATTTTATCTTGGGGAATTTCATGGTTCGGCAAACTGGCTGCACCTAAATCACCTGCTGCTTAATCTGCCATTGGAATAGTAAGAAAATATATAAATAAATATATATATATATAAAAAAAAAACAGTAATACAAGGGTATCACAGGGTGCTGGAACAATATAACAGTGAGTCAGCAATCTTGATTGAGAGATATGAGAATTTATATATCCTAAATTTGGATTCAGTCAAATGTATGACTCAGCAGGTTGTCCTTTAGTGATTCCTTCAATAAACAACCACAGTAAAAGTTCAAATTTCCAGGCTTGTCTGGCCAGCAGCTTCATTACAATGCATCTTTTTGTGAAGACTTGCAGTAAGTGGTTTGCATTACATAGCCATTATCCATAGCGTCTTATTATGGTTGTTTGTTTTGCGTTTGTTTTTGTGATTTATAGTCGCAAGTTAATTACCCTCTATAATGCTGTGTCGGCTGTCGCGTGCACTCTCAATTTCAAGTTTCTCCTTAGTAAACACTGTATACTTGGATTCTACTTCTGGTATTCTGCCTCCGGTGTTTCAGAAGATTTCACCTTGTAACATGGATCCAGCAAAATTGGAAAGCATGACTCTGTCTCATCATGAGAAATGCATGGAAGGTGCTGCTCCAGGGGATCTTGCACTGTTCAGAAGACTCTCCTCACAGGAAGTCCTGCCTGCCACGGATCTTTCAGGTAGCACTCCTCCCTTATCTGCTGCTGGTTTTATCACTCCTTCTGAGAGATAAGATGAATATCCTTATTGCTGCCATGTTATCATGTTATTCTCCATTGATAATCTGGCTTTTGACTGAAGAAGGATTCAACATACCACCTTGATGACCCTTAGAGTGTGTCATTTACACACTCTCTGTCAAGTCAAGGCAAGTGGGTTTTTATTGTCAATCCTCTGCATAGCTTGTATACATTGGAATGAAATGTTGTTTCTCGAGGACCATGGTGCAACACAGAACAGTGCACATGAATACATATACACAGCGGTGTGAGACGAGTGCAGGACGATAAATACACAGAACAGAATACTAGATACACAGGACAATAAATACACAGAACATGGACTGTTAACTGTAAACTACTTTGTATTGTAGGAGCAATAATTATAGCAGCAGCACTGGCAGCAAAGATGAGTTCCATAATATAAAGAGTGTCTGATGCAGCTTTGTAAACTGTGGTGTGCAGTGGTATTGAATCATGCTGGGTTAGGTGTTTAGCTAGCCCAGGTGTGCTTTGGGAGGCAGCAGGGTGTTGAGTAATCTGACTGCCTCGGGGAAGAAACTGTTGTGGAGTCTGCTGGTGGTGGCACGGATGCTCCTGTACCTTCTGCGAGATGGCAGGAGGGTGAAGAGTCCAAATACGATGGGGAGAGGTGAGAGGGGTCGTCCACAATACTGGCGGCGATTGGTGTCGATAGTGCGTAGAGACTCTGATGATCTTTTCAGCTGTTATCACAATCTGCTGTAGGGTCTGGAGGTCAGATGCTGTGCAGTTCCTGTACCACACGGTGAGACACCTGGTCAGGACGCTCTCTATCATCCGTCTGTAGAAGGTGTGAGGTGTAATGTCCTTCACATCCCAGCTCTACTTGTCTTCTTGTTCAGCAGTGCTTAGACACACTTACTGGATTATCTCATAGACTGAGAAACTTTTCTATGTTCAGTATCCTTCACTGGATGGGCAGCGGACTGGACCAAAGGAGTATAAAAAAAATGGCAGTTCTCATTGTGTTGAAGCCTTTTCTTTCTTTATGAGGTAACTGTAAAATTGTTCCTTATATAAAGCTTAGAAAACCAAACCACTCTTGGATATCCCCCGCAGTTGGTGGTGATATTTCATAGACAAATGTGGAAATTTGTTTTGTCTAAAAACCTGTATTTGGACTGTGCCCCGCCCCTCCTCCACCATAGAAAGTCTTGAAGACTCGTTTCCAAAAATATTTGCTCTTACCCAAATATCAGGCTTGGGACTGTGCTATTGGCTTGCTTCCTTCTTTCTACTACATCTAGAGGCAGAGTATATCTTATTTCAAATCCTTAAAATGTGATTATGGAGGAATACATGAAAGAAGTTCACAAATATATTCAAAACTACACACTCACTGTTGCTGCTGATTTATTTATTTTTTTCCAAAAAGAGTGCAGACGGATGCCGGCCCTGGATATATTACAGTATCATTAACTACTGGATTTATTTATAGCACCTATAGAGCTTTTTTTTTTACCAATTCCGACTTGCAAAGTGCAAAGTAATAACAATTACCAGTAATTATAAATGAAAGGTGGTAGTCATAACCGGTCCCTAGTGACACTTATTATTCAATACAGTATTCTAGATCATTTACGGGGTAAATAAAAGGTCCGTATGTTTTTGACCTCAAACCTCAAGAACGATGTAACATGATCTATGCAGGAAGACAGATAAACGTTAGTCCCTAAATGTTAGTTTCTGGGCTCAATGCAGACAGTGTTCAAATTAAGTAAATGAAACCCTAATAACGTATCAGTTAATGAATTTCAAAGGATTCTATGTTTTCTGATTTTTTACTGAATATTCATTCTTGGATTTAGTTCAGTAAGGGTGCCACGTCCCTGTTCCAGAGAAACCCTAAGGCACTCCAACATTCAGAATCAGCCACTGAATCATCTCTTCTCGTGCCCTTATACTCACACATCCTGACCCCTGATTCATAGTCAAGGAAGCTGCTTCTGAAACTGGAGTCAGTGCAATGTTGCCTCAATGCCATGGCATTCCTCTGCCTACTACTTCTGCAAACTAATGGTGACTGAAACAAAATATATTGTGAGAAACTGAGAACTGCTGGCCATAAAGTTGGCCTTCAAAGAGTGGAGGTACTGGCTGGATGGAGCTCAGTGTTCCTTTCTAGATTATATGAATCGGGGTTATATAAAATTCTTCAAACCAGCCAAAAGTCTCAATGCCCTAGTCTAATGTATAGACCCAGATCCAAGAACAACTGGGCTGATGTCCATTTCAGGACTTACACTGTCACTGCTGATATCTGAACACATTCTGTCACCAGTGTGTATAATTACTCTTGTCCAATGGGACATAATGGAGAACACTGACTAACAATGTCCACCTGCCATTGTTAACATACATAAGAGTTTTGGTGTCTCTCCATCTTCTACTGTATGTTTATAACTCAGAGCTCAATGCATGCAGACATCAAATGCACAGTGTGACCATGGAGTAAGATCTGGTGGTCCACATTGATGTTATAAATAACTCAGTCTAAATCTCCCCATCAATTTCTGCAACATCTGCCAGTACCACAATGTCCCTGGTGTCATATTGCCATCAATTTAATCACAGACCATTTTCCATCACTAGGTATTACCACCATACTGGTACTCATAGATCTGTTTTCAAAATCCTGCAGACTCATTCATCTTACCAGCCCCCTCACATCCTTATAAACAGCAGAGGCATTAGATCATGCCATGAAATGTGTTCATATTTCATGGCATGCCTTAGTAATAGCTTTGATCAAGGCTCACTATTTTTCTTTTATGAATGGCAAGCAATGCCAGTATTGGTTAAAAGTAAGGATACCACTCCTATTCTAAAAGTAAAACTTCTCAACCAGGAAATTGGGAGGTTTGTCTAATCTTACCACAGCAACTCGTGACAACTGGTGCTGCTACCTATCCTGGGATCATGCAGACATAACAATTTTTTTTTTGCTTTTAATGCACACCAGGATATCAGACGATTCTCTACACTTTAGTCGGGCCTTGGAAATCTATAAGATCGACATCTGACCCAATCTTCCTCATTTGTCTGCAACAGTATAAAAGTTTCGGAAGGTACTTGTCTTAAACCTTCCAGGGAAATAGGATGTTTTGGACAAATGCCCTCCTTCAGCTTTGCAAGGAAGTGCTTCTGAGGCTGTAGGAGGTGAAACCATCATCAAAATAGTACTACATCCAAAGCTACATCAATACACCATTCTTACAAAAGATATTCCTTCAACTGGTGATGGTTGTGGATAGTGCTGTCAAATAGATGGGTCTATGGAATTAGCGTTCAATTGGGTTAGGTATAAATTGGGGTGGGTATACACATATATTCTTTCATTTATCTTCAGCAAATGCTTCAAACAGCTTCAACCCGGTCAAGGTTGTGTTAGATCTGGAGCCTATCCTAGGAACAAGGGGCGTGAGGTTAGAATACACCATTGATGGGACACCAGGCCATCGCAGGGTACCATGCACTAACTAATCCATAAACCCATTCACAGACAGCGGCAATGTAGTGTAGCCAGTCCACCTATCATGATTTTCAGGTGGGAGGAAACTGGAGAACATGGAGGAAATCTATGTGGATATTGGGAGAACATGTGAATACCCAGACAGCAACCCGAGCTCGGGATCAAACAGGGTATCATGCACCACCATGCTGACTTTTATTCATACAGACAGCAATGAATTAAAGTATTGATTATATACATATCAATCAATATCTTGGTGTCTGTGGGTTTTTAATACGTTGGTCACTCTATCCTGCTATTCGTTTACATTTTTAGGTTATGCTTGTGTTTTTATTTTGGTTTTTTATGGCTCTTTTAGTGTTCTTTTTTATTTTTTCACATAGAATTTTGATCTCAGTTTACCCCTTACTCTGTAGTCTCTTTTGCTACACAGAGGCAGGTGTGAAAGGTGAAACCTGTCAGAACAAGTACACTCAGGATGAAAAAGAAGGCATCTCCTGCGTCACCTTATTGGACAGTGTGGCAGCATGTTAAAAAGTTAGCGGAATGATAGCATGTCGTGGTGATTGAGATNTTTCTTTTCCTTGGACAAACATGAAAAGATTGGGACTCTTAAATACCAGTGTAAGTACTTAAAATGGAGCAAGGCTATACAGATTTATCTTTACTGAAAATGAATGGGTCATTCTCTATAGATTTTTCAATTCCAAATTCACCATTAAATGCCCCATAATGGTGGAGGCTCTTTTTTTTTTTTGCATAAAATTAGTTTGGGGAGATCCGCAGGCTGATATGTGCAGGTCAATTGGGAGTGAGAGACAGAGAATTTCTTAATTAATGCTAGTGGCTTAGGTAATGTTGCCAATAGCGATTTGTTACGATTGTAATTTCTGAAGTGTATAGATGGCACTTTCTCCTCTCTGGAGATAGACAGCTAAGAAAATGTTCACTATCCCGAGTACTCACTGACATTCCACATTAAAAGCCTGCCACAGATCTAATGCAGTCATCTCCAGGCTCTAAGGCTAAGCACTTTAGAGAACTATCAGCCACTTCACTATCCATATGCCACTCAAACACTTAAGTTTGTGAGTACGAGACATTCGATTGCCAAAAGTCTAATTATTTCTTTTGCAATGTGTTTCATTTACATTTTATATTCTGTATGTAGGTTTGAAAGGCACCAGTAAAGATGGAGAGATGGAGATTGTGTGGGCTCAGATGGAGCTTGTTGTGCTGGTTCATGGTGCGAGACTCCATAGCTCTCAGGCAAGATTGCTCTTTGTCAGAGCATCAGAAATTCTCATTGCTTCAGAGGAGGCAGTCTATTTATTTGAACCCATGCACATGTTCCAGGCAGGACTGGAGAGATTCGAAAGGCAGCCCATAAAGCTAGAAGAATAATATTGTGTCAGGAGAGACGCAGTGGCAGAAGGGGGAAAAAAACGAATATTTGGCTTTGTTTTCATTGCAGGATTTGTTTGATCCTAGGCAACAAATCCTGCAGCCCTAAAGTTGATGACATACAAGAAAGAGCAAGCAGGAGATGGTTGTTTTCCCCGGTAGTATTTGGTTCTCAAGCTAGAAGGAACATCAACTTCACAGAATCCCAATCTCATACTTTCAACTAGGCTTTCTTAACCGGGCTCTCTTCCAAATCCAAATAAATAGTGTCCTATTCTTTCAGTGTGGCACGAAGTCATGTAGAACTCTAGTCCAAGGATGTAGAGCAGTGGTTCTCAAAATGGGGTCAGTGAAGCTTAGTCAGGAGCCAGGTAATTTAGTGTTGGATTGAGACGGTTTTATACATAAGAAATACTTAAGTAATCCTTAAAGATATCAAAGATATATAAACTGTTTGAATTAAATGGGTTTAATCTGAACCTTAAGAATTGAAAAGGCATAATGTGACCTTGGACCTATCAGTAGAAAGTTCACTAACAAAAAAAGACCACTGGCTCAAAATCCTAGCTAGAATATTACTGTACAAGTTTGAATATTGAGCCTAATATTTATTCCTCATATAAATCTGTACTGAAGAAATCGGTGCATTATTTTTCTTTACAACAAAGGGGATCTCTAGCTGTATAAAAATTGTATGTAGAACCATAAATTACTCTTGTAAGGCAGAATATTTATTTAGTAGTTGAAGAAAG
>CM074954.1:23994608-24020540 GCA_037577455.1 Pangasius macronema
TTAAATCACAACCTAACTCTGCCAAAATATGTATTCTTTATGAATTCATTAGGAATTTCTATAGTTTCTATATATTTGAATTTACATAGTTTCTATATATTTCTGTTTGAATTAAATGGGTTTAATCGGAACCTTAAGATTCATCCATCATATAAATCTGTACTGAAGAAATCGGTGCATTATTTTTCTTTACAACAAAGGGGATCCCTAGCTGTATAAAAATTGTATGTAGAACCATAAATTACTCTTGTAAGGCAGAATATTTATTTAGTAGTTGAAGAAAGTTCTCATGAACAGATTGTGTCTTGAATTATTCAGTTGGGTTGAATGTAGAAACAGTTTGTCCTCCTAATCATAGTGATCTTTTCTCTTTTCACCATTATCTTCACCTTTCAGATTTCCTAACTAAACATACATACATATTAATACATATTAAAGATGAACTATATGATCTCTAATCCTGTCCTTTTGCAACAGATTGAAGATGTAGGCTGTTTTGCGAGTGGTATTGATCCACACTGCGTTTCGGAGAAGTGCTCAACCATGTGGATTTTTTAACTATTGGCTTCAGACACCATCAGTCTACAAATTCCACCTCTTAATTAACGATGTGTGAATATTTGTTTTGCCGCATCGTTTAGACACGTCCTCTTGTTAAGCGCTTTCCTTTTGTCTGATGTTAATTTCCATTTTTATAACACATTATCTGAGTCCCGGGTACATTTTTGATTTTGTTTTCTTTTTTATGCTCGACTCATATGATATACTCTACATTATCTAGGGCATCTTCTATGCACTTGTAATCATAATTTGTGCCTATAATTATAATTTCAAGTGTTTCAAAGTTTTTTTTTATTATATATTTAATGTTAATGTGGAACTACAGCTAATTACATTTCTGATTAGAATTTCTTCTTAAGAGTTTGCATTAGCAAAAAAAAAAAACACTTTTATTAAGAAAAATACTTTCCTTTATGCAGTGGTTCTGATTTTTTTTCCTTTTGTAAGCATAAAATCATAATCTTTATTTATCCTTACAATGAATTTCCCTTGAAAATATATATTTTAAATGATAAATGCTTGCAATCCTTAAAGGTACATGTATAACTAAGTAAATAAATAACAAACGGTAAGTATTATATACAGTAATATTATAAATACAAATGAAGTAAAGTTCAAAAAAGACTTGTGCCCTGGGTATTTGCACATATAAGACATAAATATAGTAGGAGAGATGTGCAAAAGGTCCGTGTTTATGAAAATTATGCCTTAGAAAGACAAGCTGTGCCGACGACATCCATTTACATAATAACAGGACTCACTTTTGGTAATTGCTGGTGGTTTTCAGCAGTTAAGTGAAGCAAAATATCACAAGTTGCTCTTTTTTCAGTTGTCTGAGGTCAGGTTGGTCCTTTTGAAAGAGATTTTGACGTCATTCGCTTTCATCTTGAGTAATTATACTTTTTTTTTTTTTGTTTTGTCTCATCATTAATTGTGCAAACTTCACCAGATGAAACAATACAAAGCTCTTTTATAGAACCTCACCTACAAACAACACAGCACAAATTCCATTTATTTGTTTGTTTGTTTATTTATTTATTTATTTAATTAGAAAAATTCACTGGGCATTTAGTTAAGGCTAAAATTCCATAAGAGATTCCATGGGATGTACAAAAAATAATAATAATAATAAATCTTTTTACGTGGGTGTGAGCATGCAGTCAGATATGAAGCTTGCAGGACAAACAAAGTCCACTTTTATTAATGTGCACTTAGAGCATTCATTCATTCATCCTTAGTAAATGCCTGGTCAGGGTGGTGAGAAAAAAATAAATAAATAAATAAAAATCCGCATACATCTGCAGTTGAGACCAATTATGAACTGGAGTGATGTAGTTGAGGTTGAGGAACTGTCAGAGCCAGAATTCACACACCATGCTCACACTGAGGCTGTTTTTACATCTCGTTTTTTTGTTTGTTTGTTTTGTTTTTTTCCTAGTGTTTTTCTTTAGAGGCATAGTCGTAGGGTTCATATTTAATAGACAAGAAAGAAAGAAAAAAACCCTTTCTATTTAGAACACGTCCACTTGGGGTAGAAATCCAGATACAGATGCAATAACACTGCGTTCCACCCCTGATGTTCACCGCTCCTCAAATCCAACACGATAAATCAGCGTTAAAACAAGCACACACAGCTGAGGTGAGTATTGCAGCTATTGTCAACTGTTCCACGAAACCGATAACTTTTCAGACTCAGCTGCAACTCCTGAGCAAAAGCCGGCGTGCATATCCAAATAATTCCTCGTATTATTGTCGCCAAGCAGTTCAGTGAAGCAGAAAATGGAAAATGTGTGTTTCAAGATGTGCCCGTTTAATTTGCAGCAGGACCTTGCCCTCATCACTGCTGAGAAGTCGACTGGCTCATCTAATTGCATGTGACTACAGTGGTGGAGCGCATCAGAACAGCAAATATAGAATGAGGTTGGGTTCAGAGCAAAGTGTGTGTGTGTGTGTGTGTGTGTGTGTGTGTGTGTGTGTGTGTGTGTGTGTGTGTGTGTGTGTTTAAGATTTTAGCTTTATTTTTGTGTCAAGTCAAGTCAAGGCTTTTCAAGTCAGGTGATTCCATGATTGCATTTAATATATATATATACAAAACACCACTTGTGAGCACACTTCAGCGATATAAAAGCATTAATAACCGCATTTTTTGCTCATTCCAGCACACTATAACTACACTTTACCTTGAAATATAATCATAAAAATGCTTCAAACGTATTCATACGCTTATATGAATATTATATTTTGCGCTGTTGTTTGAATCTCGATCTTGAAGCATCCATTTCCACGGCTCATCCATCATCACACCTGAAAAACTTAACCCTGATATCGGCACGAATTCATCTCGGATATTCCGAAAGTCACGTGTTCAACAGGAAGTTGAACTTCTTGAGTTTCCTAATTTGCAATGAAAATACAAGGGTGTTATTACAGAACCTGAACTGTAGATTGAAACGAAATAATTCATTTAAAAAAAGTCAACTGGTAGCAAATCATTTAAAACGCTCTTAAAGCCCTCGTGCACATACATTGCGCTGATTTATTTATTTTCGTTTTTTACAGTGTGGCCTAAAAGGCACTGAAGCTGGAAGTGTAATTTGGAACCTGTATAAGGCTTTTAATTGGAGTGCAGTTAAGTGTGTTCTAGCTGCACTAATAAATAGGAATATCCTAAAAATAGCAATGTCCTGATTCTGCTTTTGCTTTAGCAATGGAAAAGACAGCAAGTTGACTCCTTTTTTTCGATTTCTGGTCAACTAGTAAAAACGAATAGTTGTGAAACTCCTACTTTAGTTACATTAGTTGCATCTCTATGTTTTCCCTCCACCTTTTTTGCACCCTCTTGAGGCGAGTTGTATTCCCTTCTAAGTTACTTTGGATAACCGCAAATACAAAAAGGCAAAAATGACAAGCTAGATTTTTGTGACTATGAATTTTACATAAATGGCATGCCATGGGGTTGATTTGCATCACCTGGTGCAAGCACCACTGGTTTTCATGATAAGCTTTTAAACAGGACCACAAATGCCAGGAATTCATTTAATGATGCACTTGAAATAACTACAAAAATTGGTTTGACCTTTCTGCACTGATGTAAAGTAGGTTTTTGACTTCACATGGTGCCCTTTTGCTGCCAGCCTCAAAAGTTGGATACCGAAATTGAAAGAAGGCCAGACAGTGTGGCAAATCATGCAAAACGCATTGGAAATTCACATTTCATTAATACATCCAACCTTTTCAGAAGCCACCTACATGACATTTATCAGAGCAACCCCAAAAAACTGACCCATATTCACCAACAGAACTCGATCAGTCTGTGGAATGGTTGATGAGAAAGTGAAACTGAATGGTGTGTACACATAAAGAAAACTTCTTCCATGCGAAGCTAAAAGTCTGGACGTTTCAGTTCGGAGGAGTGAAATCAGGACAACTGACTGCTGAAAAGCTGTCACTGAAATGCTGACGAAGAAAACCTGAACGGAAAGACGTCGTCCCAGGAAGTTCTAACAACGCCCTGTGATTTGCATGAACGAATTTACCAATGTTTACGTTTTTTCTCAGACAGATCTTGCTTCCCGACATGTATGAAGTTCACAGTCCGCTTCATTAGTCATTAATAGGCTTTGAATAATGGCGAGTTAAACCAGTGGCACTCTGTTAAAATTAAAATGCAAGACATGAACACGGTGGCACAGAAACAGCACTGAGTATCAGCCCTGTAATTTTCTCTTAATTACTAGAACACATCCTGGAGTCAAACAGTGCTCCAATAAACATGGAGATTCACTCCTGACATTTTTTTTTTGCCATGCACAAGTGTGCAGCATTAATTTTTGGCAACCTTGGGCCATAATGGGTTTATGCCATTTGTAGTTATTAGTAATTATTCCGCATATATATTAATTGCTCAAAGAGATCAAGAGAGGAAGAGAAACTCCAGTACTGTCTTTATCTCGGGATAAAGTAATATGGGGCTTTTTGAGCACAAATACTTCTCTTTACATAAAAATATAGATAAAAATGAGAAGAGAGTTTGCACCATGACATACTGCTAGCTGTGGAATTTGCCCATAGGGTTTGGTTTGAAATTAGGTTTCTTGGCAGAGAATCAATACCTCTGTTCCTTGGTAGCTGCATCCACCCAGCAAGGCCACTGTAATGAGCTGTGTCTTCCACCGGGCCCCTCCAAATTACCCCGCCGATCTTCGACCAGGGAATTAAAACGGAGGGGATGAAGACGCCCAGCGGCAAAATTATACTTGTTGGAGCTCTCAATCACCTCGCATTACTATCAAAAACACAGGCCTGCTCTCATGGGAGCCACTGAGATGCGCTATTGCTCAGCAATTAAGAACAGACTGCCGTGACAATGACACACAGGACCTTTCTTTACGGCCATTAATAGCACCACAGCGTTCCTGGGTGCCAATCTATTCTCTGATCTTGTTCCCTTTTAAACAGCGCTGCACAGCACTTTTTTTTCTTTTGCAAATTCTAGTCTAATCTAGCCATTTCACAGCTTGTTGGATTTTAAGTCCATCTTGTTGAGGGGAGACAGAATTTTAAGGGCATTTGGTTTGTGTACCGGGATGACTCAAAGAATACTGCCGCTATCATTATGTCTGTCTATGGGCATTGTTTACTTCTGTAAACAGGAACAAGGGACAGTGGAGCATGACAGACAGATAAAGCAAACCCCTTAAGCTAATCTTTATATTTAATATTTAACCAAACTCTTGTTCTTATTGGGCAAGTATGTTGGTGCAGATGGTAGTGTTAATGCCTCACAACTCCAGGGTCTGGAATTTGATCCTCGGGTTGTACCTGTCTTGTACAGGTAGATTTCCTCCAGGTACACTGGTTTCAAAAATAGCCATTTGGTATATTAATACATTTCATTCATCTGGTCAGGGTCATGGAAGGATCTGGAGCCTATCCCAGGAACACTAGGCTTGAGGTGGGAATACACCCTGGATGAGATGCTGGTCCATTACAGGACACCAAACGCATACACACACACACACATACACACTGACACACTCATTCAGACAATTCAGCCTAGCCAATCCACTTACTGAAACATTTTGGGGAAGTGTGAAAAAAAACAGAGAACCAGGAGGAAACCTAAAACTCATCACAGATTTTAACCCAAGCTCAGGATCAGATGGTGGACCATGGAGCCGTGAGGTAGCAACACTAGGTGCGGTAGGACAATCCATATTTATGTCACCTATATATCACATATATTATATGTCACATCTCTTACTTTGAGAGCGTTTGCTTCTGTTATACAGTATAGACAATAAAACCTCTGGTCGCTTCCAGTGTGTGTATTTTTATTTTTACTCGATCTGTGTTCTCTGTACATTTTATTATCTTATCTATATATTTAGCTCTCCAGACTGATTGGTTGCTAACTTCTGCCAGTCACTGTGTAGTCTGACTTTTTTCATGCCTAATGTTGGGGCACGATAATGGTTTTGCTCCAGACTCGACCACATGTTCCCACACGTGTTTAAAGAATACCTTTCTAACGATGATGGTCATCTTTTAAAGGAAAAAAGCATTAAGACATCCTTTCCTTTTCAAATCTGTTTTTTTTTCAACAAGTTACTTATCTGCTGTAGCAAGTGGGCTTGGAATTGAATGTGGCATAAGTTCTGTGCTCCTGACAAGAAGGCTGTTAGTTCAAATCCCAGGACTACCAGAGAGCCATTTTAAGCCTTTACCCGTGGCCCATACCCCTGACCTGCTCGACTCTATGCTTGGATTGCATTCTAAATTACTTGTTATTCACTTAAATAAACACATCTGTCAGAGAAAATAAATGTATGTGCCTTCATTTGACTGAGATTTTGGGATCACATCATATCTACTGTGGGCCAGGAAACACCTGGGATAAATCCTTGCCTCTTCTTTCTCCTTTTAATAAGAATGTTCACTGAACTGAATTAGCTGTGCTGCATGCTTATAAATATGCCCTTCACACATTACAACATCAGCCAAAAGATTCCTCAGGGCAAGATAAACACCCCATGGCACGACCTAGCATGCTTCGAGTCGATCTCTACATCATTTCACTCAAGTGTGTTATTTCCTTATACCTGGACTACTGAGTCGACCACAATCGTAAGACTGGACCTTCCCCATCAAAAGAAGAGACTATGGGGGGTCTGACCTCCCTTTTGCTCGCTCAGCAGCCCTTAAGACTATCACATACTGTATAAACAGGATTAAGTGGACAATACAACTAGTGCACACTAACTCTCATTAAAGCGATGTATACTGCGAGAAGCTTAAATTACTGGCTCTAAAACATGCACTATGAAATATTACACTGATGTGAAGTTGTTGTATACTGACTTATATACTTATGGTCATAAAAATAGGGGGTTAACAGTAAATAGTATAAATTTAAAACAGGAGGCAGCACTGGTTTGCTATTTTGGACAGACCTACATTTCCCCTTCATGCTATGGTTCCTATGGTGACAAGTACCATGTGCTAGCATCCAGGCAATATTTTTCCAATCCACTGTCACCAAAGATTCCTGTTAATGGCTGACAGGAGAGGAATCCGCCGTGATCTTCTGCTGTTGTAGCCCATCCTCCTCAACGGGTTGTGCATTGTGCATTCTGAGATGCTTTTCTGCTCACTACGGTTGTAAAGAGTGGTTATTTGAGTTACTGTAGACAATAAATATCACGGTCGTGTATTACCCACCTCCAGTCAATGTCAATGGCAGTTTAGGCATCTGATATGTTAGAAGTGTCTAGTCTCTGTCATGATCTGGATTTACGACTATCAGAGAAGCTCAAACTGTTTTAACTGTGTGGGACAGAGATAATATAACAGAGTGAAATCTATAGTCTTTATATTCTTCCTTGGATCAGTGATTCAAAAGGCAACAGATTAATCAAATAGTGGAGAGACAGTCAATTGCAGCATCAATTCTTTAAAAAAATAATCAGTGGATCTCCTGGTGAACTTTAACATGCCATTTCTTCAGAGAAATTCAGTGATTTATTCAGTGTTGACTAGGAATCTGTGTACAGCTCACATTCTTTAAACTGTAGCGCAATGTATGTATGTTAGAGAAGGGGCAAATACACTAAGTATAGTGGCCTAATGGTCTTAGAGTTGGACTTGTAACCCGAAGGTGAACCTGAAGGTCGTGGGTTCGAGTCTCGGGTCCAGCAGGGATTGTAGGTGGNAACTGCTCCCCGGGCGCCGCAGCAAAAATGGCTGCCCACTGCTCCGGGTGTGTGTGTGTTCACTACTGTGTGTGTGTGTGTGTGCACTTGGATGGGACAAACCAATTTCCAAGTATAGGTCACCACACTTGGCTACAAAGTCACTTCACTTCACTTTAACACTTTTATACTACTGAGAGTTTGTAGATTGAGTTGAAGTATTATAAACTTACTAGACTTACCTGGCGTTATTATAAAATAAGGGACTATTTACCGTTTTGGGACAGAATATACGTACTATTCTTGCTCCCACATCTGGCAGATTTTTATCTGAAGGCTCTTTGAGAAAGCAATATGATACCCATCACCCAAAGTTAGGTAAACAGTGTTAAGGGGAAAAGGGAAGAAAAAAGGCAATACAGAAAAACTCATGAAAAATGCCCCAAGGTGTAAATCAACGCACCACTGGTGAGGAATTATAAAATGCAGGAAGGGAAACACTAGAGGGGGAAATGAGCAACTCACCGCAGCTAAATGGAAATTACATTTTTAAGCTGCCAAAATGCCACGACCTCGAGTAAAGTTCAGTGTGCTCTAAAAAGTTGGAGGGTGGCAAGAAGTGTCCCCGTGAGGCGAAAAAGATATCAGAAGTTAAGCTATATCTCAGGCATTTGTCTGCTGAGTCGGCAAGCTGAATAGATTGAGCTGCTTTCCTTTGTCCCTGTGTTTTGCAGCAAGGACACAGAGACTGCACGGGAAATCGCACCATTAATTATCTGTCAAACACACTTCATAATGTCCATTAAGTTGACGCAAGTTGTCATTGCATCCATATGTTCGTATACACTGAGATAAAATGTTGCGTCTCAAGGTCTGTAGTGCAACATACAACACAAAATACAAGGCTAATGTGTACAGGAATACATCGATGGCCAACAGTCTGATACGGACAAGCACAGAATGATTCAGTAAACATAATAAATCACAATATTATAGCCTTATGAAATATAATTACATGTATACCTGGATTCAATGCTGCATAGAGTGACCTTGGAAGTGTGTCTTTCAAATGCAACAGTCCAACAATGATGTGAAATATTTGCAGTAATACAGTTGTATGCAAAAGTATCCAATATATTTTCCTGATTTGAAATGATTGCAACTCTACGTTGCTAAATGTAATGACTGGACTTAAAATATTGATTCTAGACAACAATGACAACAATATCTTATACCAAAAACCACGTTCAGATCTTTTCTTCGAATTGTTTTTGAATCAGCGTGAATTGTCTAAACAGGGTGATGGTGGTGATGTATTCAAATGGAACTTTATGCCTTAATAGGAAGGCAAATAATTCATACACTAAATGTTCAATCAAGCGCATTGTTGCTAGGCAACTGGGAAATAAAGTAGCTAATGATTGAGGTTAGTGATTTTTCTATTAAGTCTTTTATATGGACAATGTAAATCAGAATTAACATGAAAACCAAAACAAACTCCCGGAAATATAAACATTTCTGGTAATGTGTGTTGGCGAATTACTAAGAAGAGGCTATTTGAGTACAAATATACTGTAATTGCTCTTAGAATCAAACTGAAGCAACGTCAGAGACTTTTTCACTTTAACAGTTAACAGTTAAAGGTTAACAGTTTCCTGCATTACCCACAATGCCATTTGACTGCCATTTGACGACACTGGTGCAGTAGGGTTTAGCTCCACCTGATGAGAGCGATGCAGCAGCACTTTAATCCTTTAGTCTGCTCAAACAAAAATCCTCTCTACCTTAAATCAGTCCAACCGCATCGTATAGCTGGAAAGTTTGCAGTTTCCACTACTTCTACGATGGATTTCTCATTAACATGCGTAATGAGATTTTGCTGCACTGTGCAGAAAGAAAAAAAAACTCTTTTCGTGACAGATGTACTCACACAAAAGCATTGGCATGATAATAATGATCTACTGATGATCCATGATCTAGCCAATACTCACATTTATCCTGACATTAAAAAAAAACAGTCCAAAGATGGCCTCATGGCCTCTGTGCCATTATTACACAAAATCAAAGAGTACAGGGTGAAGGAAAGGAAGACAGGAAGTGCTTCTGACGCCTCGGGACGCGTGATCTTCCTTTCGCTCAGCATGTTGGTTATAGGCCAGGAAAGCTGCCTCAACTCCCAAGGTCAATAAAGCCACCTTTTCTTTCTGTCCAACTCGTGCAATATTCTAACGAACAGTTCAAGGTTCTCCATCCTGAAGCAAACCCGCCGAACCTATAATGTGTGGTAAAGAAGATGTTGCATAAATTCATGATCATTTCTCATCAGGATCATTTTAATCTGTGCAGCCTGCATCTCAGTTTAGAGAAAAAGAAAAAGAAATTGAAGCCCATATGCCTCCAGGGGGAGCTGACTCTGACTCTGCTGGATAGAATCAAACGTTTCTCACTGCTATTCTTCAGCTCCCTGTGGAATACTGTATGTTTTCAAGGCCCTCAGGCAATGCTCTACCACCGCTGACCTCATCCACATCCGCCGCTTCTGTAGCGAGGGTGTGCAGGACGCTAGTCTGCGATAAGAAATCTTTGCGCTTCACTGCTTCGCACTTCTAAAGCCAAATTTTTTTTTTTTGATTTATGTTCCCCTGCATCCTTATTTATTGATACGGTTTCCCTATGCACAAAGCCGTACAGCTTGCTGCTTACATATTGATTGACCACGAGCCTCTCGGGAATATTGCACAAATACAAAAACAAGCAAATGTTCCGAGCAGCACCAACATTTCCTCCAAGTTGAAGACTTCAGACGTATAAACTGATACAAAAGTATAAACTAATACTTTTATGAGCAAAATGTATCGCTAAAAAGTGTATGAACGCTAACATGGTTCTCGCGATAAATGTGACGATAATGCCGCAGATTTTCACAAATTCAGGAATGAAACTGGAAAGTCAGTGGGCGAAAAATCATCAGGTTACGTAAAAGAAAATATACCAGATATACAGAACAGGTTTCTAACACTGGGAACGTTTGAGCAGGCGGAGGTTGAGGTACCACCCATTGTCAAATAGGAAAAAAAAATTATGGATGCGATATCAAATACAAAATTAGGACAATAATATATATATATCTATTATGTTATTATATGTGATTTAAATGGTCAAATCTTGATATTCCAGAGTTTTGCATGTTTCTTAACCAGTAGTAAAGTTCTAGCCACGCCTTCTTCTCTGCCAAATTGTAAAGGAGTTTATAATGAAAATGAAAATTTACGTTTAAAAAATAGTCAATAATCAAAAAAAACAGTTTAATAAAAAGAAGTCGGTTTGAAAAAAATCTCAATTTAAAACTTAAATCTCAACTTAAGAGTCAACTTTAAATAAAGAGTCAAATATTATTATTATTATTATTATTATTATTATTATTATTATTATTATTATTATTATTTCTGAGATAACTCTTTTTAATTTTTATGATTTTCTTTAAGGTGTTTTTTTTTGTTGTTGTTGTTGTTGTTTGTTTTTTTGTTTTGTTACGTTTGCTTGGTGCTTCAGGGCCACTGTTAAAGAGTATATTACTGACAGAAAAGCATTTTTGGTGATTTTTTATCATTTTCGGCTGTTTTCCAGAATTCATTCCCGGTGGCATCCGATGGACTTTCCCCAGCAGCCACACATATTCTAATATCATATTTTTGGTAACATTTTCTATGAAGCTCATGCTCATAATGACTTATAGCCCCTTTATAATCATTTATAAGCAAATCTTACTGTTCTATAAACACATTTATAAAGACACATCAAGACCTATTACCTCATAATAATAACAGTTACCATTATAGTTACATTTATAGTTATAATTATTTATAAATGATGCACTTGCTTTTTCAAAGCCCATGCTAATAATGCATTATACACCGATTTATACGTATTAATTAGTCAGTCTTATGCTTCAATGAACGTATTTATGAAGATGCAGCATCGGAAATTCATTCATGGAACCATAAGAATGACTAATTAATACTTATAAATCATATTGAAAAAGCAAGTGCATCACTTATAAGTAATTTAAATGTCTAAGTCTTTATGGGTCTTTATAAATGTATTTATGGATCAGTAATACTTGATTAAACATAATTATAAATGGGTCTATAATTCATTATGGGCTTATAAATAGAAAGTGTTACCATTTTTTTAATGGTTCTCCCATAAATTTAACCTATTCCCAGCTTGGTCGAATTGAATGTCAGGATTACTAGAAGAATGGAAATGGACTCGGTAGCTCTGACTAGAAGAAAAGAGATGTATGAATACCGTGAGAACTTATGCACTTATGCATGATAAAGTAATGGCGCTGTTTAAGAAGCACCAGGTGTCAATCCCCAAATTACACATATCCTAAAAGAGTGGCTTCGCTGAAGTCATTAAGCAGGTTAAAGCACTGAACCACTGATCCTCGTTACGGTCCTAATTTGTTCAGCCTGCTTAACATCTCTCCTTTTAATCTGGCTTCATTTCTCGCATTAATGAAATGTTAAGTGTCTAAGGTTCCCCAGAAACACGGGCACCAGCATCCACGGAGCACCAATGCGTTACAATGACGACAAACTGTTCAATTATCAAAGCAGAAGGAAATTGTGCTTTAAATGTTAATCGTTGTTTCTTGAAACGCAAACATGAAATCTGGCCCCGTTGTGATTAACCTGAGAGGGGGGCGGGGGAAGGTAAAATGAAAGGTCCAGCAGTTTTCACACCTCTTTTNCTTTTAGCTCCTGAACATGCAATAATTTTCCAAACAGATTACAGTAATACTTCTGTGGCAAACTGCTCATTTGCATATGTAATATATAATGTTTACTCCAACAGTCAGGGAGCATTCGGAAGAAAAAAAAAAGATTAATACCCTACTTTATTTTAAGTGAAAATGCTCATTACCACAGAGACTGCCTGGGGAGACGCAGATACTCATCTTTCATTAGAGCATCCACCACTAAAAGCACTTGGCCCCTTAAGCTTCGCCGCCAAACCCAATGCATCTAGAAATACAATTCTGAATGGGAGCTTTGTGGTCCAGGCTATCTGATACAGCGCTAATGAAATGCACCGTGGCCAGCTCCACACACACACACACATACACACACATGACCACACACGTTCTCCTCACTCACACTTTGGCAAGATTTCCTAATCAACCTCTGTTGACCTTTGGCTCCAATCCCCTCACGCAAATCCATGGCCCGGGATCGGCACGCTGTGTCCCTGTTTCGCTAAACCGAATCGACTCGCCATCAGCCATCGTAGCTAGCAAGCGGGCCATTCGAGTCTCTAGGGATCAAGTGGTGCTTGGAGGCTTCTCCACAGTCTACTGTACGCTCCAGCCAAATATACTACCGCACATCAGTATTCAGAGCGCGCTCCAGTAATGAATGTTGACTCGTATAAATGGCGAGTTAATAACAGTGCGTGACTCCACATAACCTCGCGCATCCTGTTTCGCTGAAGTGTAACAAGTCATCTCGAGAGGAGACATCTGGCTGCGCTTTAATTAGTAATAAATATCAGCCGACTAAATAAACAATGCTCTAATACGCACGCTGATAATGCTTTCCTAAACCCGGTTTCTTTAATAACTGATTAAAGTTTTAAGAGTTCTTTGTGAAATAGGCTCATAATTTCAGGGATAGTGGAACCATTTTACAGGAGCAGTATGCTCAGGGGTACGTTTTTGTACGAGGTTCACTCAAAAGCATATAAGTGTAATGGTCGAGGAACGTCATTATGGTGCGTGATACAGAAGAGTCATGTGAATGAGCACACAGTTTTTCGACACTTCACATGTTTAAAAAAGGTTCCACACATCTTTCACGTTGCCCAATGTCGTTTGCCATGAGAGCGGCCATTTTGTCCACCTTGGCATAGTGCTCCTGAGGTGGGGGTGTGGCTTAAGACCTCGATTTGAGGAACTTTAAAATGATTTAATTTTGAGTGTTTTGGAAGGGTTGGTTTCAATATTTCTTGTTCTGTGTTGTTTTCAAGACTTATTGTGTTAGGGTGAGGAAATCCATCCATCTTCTACAGCTTATCCTATCCCAGGGGTCTCAGGGCACAAGGCAGGCGACACCTTGGACATGGTGCCAACCCATTGCAGGGCACAACTGCACACACACACACACACACACACACACACACTCACCTATTCATTCACTATGAACAATTTAGAGATGCCAATCAGCCTACGACACATGTTAGGGAGGAAACCGGAGTACCCAGAGGAAACCCCCGAAGCACAGTAAACTCCACGCGCACAGGGTGGAGGCGGAAATCAAACCCCCAGCCCCGGAGGTCCGAGGCAAAGGCGAATCACCACTAAATGTTCTTAGCTCACTCTCTTTGTGTTTCTCAGTCAGCTGCATGCGTGTGGTTAAGTAGCCATGTTGGGTTTTGGCAATTCAGTCTTTACGAAGCTTGACGTTAGAGTACTACTTTTGGTTTTGCAGCAGTAACGATAAACGACTTGCAAAATCAGACGTTTCCAAAATGATACCAAGACATGAAGTTTAGACATTGTGTACTTTTTTAGTATTTAGTTTTACATCATATTATATTTTTAAAAAATGGGTAAATGTTATGTAAATGTAAATATATATCTGCATGTAGAAAATTTAAATTTGTGCAGCCACATAATATAAAACACTAATTAAATTCAATGAAACTTTGTTTCGCTGCTCATTGGCTTATTATTCATTTTTTCATTTTAAGCATTTTTTATTAACTATAATGAAGCTCAGGAATGGTAGGATATGTACTCAAAAATGTAAAAAAAATAAAATAGAATTTAAGCGTCCTTGGAGTTTTAGGGATTTCAAAAAAATCCGTATAAAACAAAGCTTTTCTTAGCACAATATCTCAAGAACGAGTGATAATGAACTGATAAGATTTTGGAATTGATCCAAACAGGGTCAAGGTCACAGCAAGGTCAAATATATTTCTTCAAAAGCTCTCGTCCTGGTCCTCGTTTGAAGTGCATTTTAAGGGCAGTAGTAACGAGAAGGAATAGATTTGTTGCCGGTCGCCGACGACGCCATTGGCGTTGAGTTCTAGTTGTTTTCTTTTTGATTAACACACGTTGCTTCAACCTGAGTTACTATAACAAATCTACTTTGTTATCCATCCCTTCTCCTTACTTTCTTCTCCTTTTTGGTTGTCAGAACATGCTTTTGCTCCATTATTTCTATATTTATGCTCAGAAGGAGCTAAGAAAAACTGTATTTTATAATAAGGTACATGTGTTACAGGTAAACATTGATAATAAAGACGACATGGTGGAGGTGGTGAAGTTTTTTTTTTGTTGTTGTTTTTTAAAAAGTGCTAAATATGCCATAATCAGAACGTATGGAATGGGCCTCAATATAGTCTAAATATACCCCCACAGCCTATATGTGCTTCACTGAAGATGGTTCAATAATGCTCTCTGAAATGCACAAACAAACCCATTCCAATAAACTCACATACATCCAGTAAGCTAAAGGAATAATAGAGGTAGAATTGTTACTCTCACTTTTCCACAAGTGGGTCATTTCTACATGACTAAATGCTTTACCAATAACGGTAATTGTCTGTACTGCCTGGAGGTTGTACACAGAGTGATATATATCTCTTCCCACTGTAATGTTCTCCTTTTTCTGATGTATTTGTGTAATTTGCAATACACAGGGGACATCTTGTCTTTTTATGCCCGACTCTCATGACAAGGGAGTCGAGGAAAATCTTCCATTTTGTTTCTTGCCGAATATCAAAGGACGGAAACATTAAAAATAAAGAGCACCATCTGCTCGTGTTCACTGGCTCTGGTGCGGCACGTAGCGAGAACAACAGCAACAAAGAAAAAATCAGAGGCAAATCTTTTGTTTCCCATTCTTGCCATCAGGTTGAGAAGGAGAAGTGTGAGTAATCTAAAGCCAGGTACGATTTTGAGTGCTGACAAAAATGCATCTGTATAATTTTTCACTTTTTCCAGGCACGATTTTTTCCCCAAGTGGCGCGTGGGTTCGTAAAGTGGCACTATCGTATTATAGTCATATTCGCTGATGACTCAGGGTTAAAGAGAGCAGCAGATTCTCACACATCCTCATTCCACATGCCAACCGATCGAACATCTGCCAAGAATTCAAGACGGTGCTAAGTTTTCAACTTTCCCGGCTGCGAGTGTTGAGGCGTTCGACCATGCTGTGCAACCAACGGCTCTGAAAAGATGTGAAGGCAAGCAGCTGTTTTTGTCCAGAAAAACTTCTCTCTCTCTCTCTCTCCACGTCAGAGAGTAAAGAGAAGGATTTACACTTCACCAAAAAAGTGAAGTTTTATGCAGAACTGACATTTAAATCAATGTTAAGCTGTCTTAGCACATTTTATTGAGTAAGAGCCCTGTCTGCTCAATTTCAGCTCCAAACTCCAAACATATGAAACTCCCATGATTCCTGCCTTGAGCGAAAGCCTGCTGATCGGTGTGTTTATCCATTTTCAGACAATTCAGAAGCACGGTGCATATACAGTGCGTGCTTCGCTGTACTTCATAGCTAAGCTCTCACAGCCTCATATCACCTTCGTGCAGGAAGGACCCATTAATAAGCATTTGTAACTTCCATGGGTTCTTATGTTATTACGTTATACTACATAATGCATCGTTTCTAAGCACATCATAAATATTTCAATATAAACATGTTTCAGGAAGGAGCCTTCTTTTTGAGACACTCCATTAAGATGTATCTTTAAGGGAACGAGCTTAGAGAGTGTTTAGCGTGTTACGTCAAAGACCACTGTTCCCCTTTTACACTGTGAAACAACATGTACCTGTACAGTGCTTTTCTTCTGCTTCCACAGTAAATAATAATACATTCTGATAAAATGGCATTCATTAAACTGTCAATCATGTCCGTCTTGTTAGAGGTACAACTGTGCCATGTCAGTCAGTGCTAGACTTTTAAACTGAGTGGCAGGCAGGGACAAGTTCATACACGGTCTTAGGCTATAATTTGTCCTATTCCTGACATCAGATTGTGTTTAGAAGTGCACCAAGGACAAGTACTGCGTTCGCTGTGTTTATACCGATCATTTGTGATGCAGCATTCCTCATTTCGGAGACCTTATCACACGACAATGAGAGTTGGCCTTATTATTTTCAGAGAAAATTCCATGTTTTTCGATGTTGTCCGCTGCCTCAACTTTTCACAAGGTCATCCTGATTTGGAAACATTTCAGCGAGCAGCCTAGCAAGTGAAACTCTTTAAGAAACCCATGACATGTCAGGGTCAAGAAAACGTACAAGTGCGTGGCCGAGAGAAAGCAAGACACTTGGGAGGACAGAGATATGAATAGCGTATAGGGGGAAATGCATTGCAAGGCCATGGATGTGCACAGCATTTTAGTGAATGCGATACAGGGCACTGAGAAGCAAGGATTGACAAACCACTAGCGGTATTTATGCTAATCCTTCCCCATAGATACATCTGAAGCAATCCAAGCTTCACCTCCACAACGGAGCGGGTTTATTCTTGATAGAACAGTTCATATCAGTTCCCCATAAGACGCTGCTTTTAAATTGGAAGGCAGTCCCTCATAAAATGATGTGTTGATAGGAATGTGACTGAGTACATTTCCATGCGGCTTGTTCAAGCATTGTGAGAGGGAGCTTCAGTCCCATTTCAAACCTCCTAAACACAGATCTAATGATTAGCGGTTCATACTGCAGAGTCTCTTCTCTCCAGTCTACTACAAATAAAATGGCTTCTGAATGAAAAAAAAATATATATGGATACATTTACGAGATTTTATATTTATGTTTACATTTAAAATGGCAAGTTTTTGTGAGAAATAAATGAAACCAAGATAAATCATGTCAGAACTTTTCTAACCCTCGATGTGAAATTATAATGTATCAGAAAGACTTTACGGAAAAAAACAGGAAAATAGAAAAAGCTTCAACAACCCGGTTGAATAAGCGTGCACACCCTTTTATATTTAAGGATGTGACCGCGTTCAGAATGAACCAATCGAATTCGATCTCATGTTCAAAAGTAATTATCATACAGCTGTCGTCAGTGAAATCATTCTGATTCACCCAAAATAAAGACCAGCTGTTTCTGGAGGATTTTCTTCACATCTTCTTGGTTTCATCTGACTGCTGAAGCCATGGTCCTCAAACTGCTGACATAGCCTGTGCAGGGTCTCACTGTTGAAAGGAATCAATCAGGAGAGGGGTACAAAAAATTTCCAAAACATTAGATGTACCAAGGATCACCGTCAAAGCCATCATCAACAAATAGAGTAAATGGAGCACCACAGTGACATCGCCAAGAGCAGGATGTCCCTCCAAAAATTATAAAAGGACAAGACAAATACTTACCAGGGAGGCTGCCAAGAGACCTACGGCAACATTAAAGGTGCTACAGGAATATCTACAGCAAGTACTGATGACTCAGCAATCTCTCATATTCTTCACATGTCTGGGCTATGGGGTAGGGTGGATAGATGGAAACCCTTTCTCATAAAAAACATCCAAGCTCAGCTAAAGCACTCCAGACCACGTGGCAGAATGTGTTATGGTCTGATGAGACCAAATCCAAAAGTTATAATAATTCCAAAAAGGTATGTCAGGTGCAAAAAAGCACATCACTGAAAGATCATCATACCCACGGTGAAGCATGGTGGTGGCAGCATCATGCTTTAGGGCTGCCAGAACTGGGGCTTTTATGAAGGTGGAGAGAATCATGAAATGCTACAAATACCAGTCGATTTTAGTGCAAAACCTTCAGGTGTCTGCTCATAATCTGAAGATGAAAAGGAATTTCACCTGTCAGCCTGACAGTGACCCAAAGCATACATCCAAATAAACAAAGGAATGGATTAACCAAAATAATATCAATGTTTTGACTGGCCTAGCCAGAGCCCAGACAAATCTTTGAGGTGACCTGAAGGGGGGTGTGAATAAGAAATGCTCTTACAATCTGACGGATCTAGAATGTTTTTGCAAGAAAGAGAGGGGAATATATTGACAAGGCAAGATAGACTCTTAGCTAAAAAGACTGAGTGGTGTGATATAATCAAAAAGTGTTTCAACAATGTATTAGTTTAGGGGTGTGTACACTTATGCAACTAAGTTAATGTCATTTTTTTCCCCCTATAAAAGATTCCGAATGTGTTTCAATTTATTTGTATATTTTGCAATTGCACATTAAAAGTGCCAAAAGTTCTGACATGTTTTATCTTTTCACAAAAACCTGCCATTTTAACAGGCCTGTGTGGACTTTTCATATCCACTGTCTCACAGCAATAACAAATTGTTCTGTATATTTATTAGAGAATGCCACATCATAGTTTTTATTTCCATTAAGATTCACTGAATGTCCACAAGACAGTTTCGTTTACATTACTTTTAATCAGACTTGTCTTTTTTTTCCCTCATGTGGACCATCCACTATACCATTCCATGTGTAAGTGGTTACTATAGAAAAAAAATAATAATATATATATATTAGAATGAGCACATTAAGAGCAATGCTTGATTTGCAGCTGGCATTACACCTCTGCACCTTCTGACCAATCCGATTTCAAAAACAATTAACCAATGAGAGCCGAGCAAGTCATCGATCTTGTTTGTTTTGATCCGAAGTCGCTTTCTACAAGATCCCAAGAGACAGGATCGCAGGTCGTGACCATAACGTGAAAGTGTGTGCTGTTTTATTCTGAACAAATCTTATAGTGTTGGGGGTTTGAATCTGATGGATGTTTCAGAACAAAAGTCTGTGCAGTCTTTTCACGTTTCAATCTCAGGATTGCATAAATCTTGTAGAGTACACTTTAAAGGCTTTGTTTTCATGATTATATGTTGCCATTATATATTATTATACTGTACGCGTTATATATTCTCTGTATTTTCCTGAACATCAGTACAGGCTGTTACCTGGCAAAGAGTCGCGTAATTGTACCGAATGGGTTAGAATGAAAAGATTATAAGCGTGTATTCTTCTCTTTTCAAAAAAATAAAAAAAGGGAAAAAGTCTGCACAGTGCAGCACAGTGATGTTTTGGTTAATGATATATGATTAGATTTCACTTGCAGATTTCATCCCGATGGAACGTGGTTTTGTTTCTCATGCATATTTGTGAATGGTCACATGTGTGAGTCAAAGACAGAGCATCGATATTTCAGCTAATTCCTCATTACTGTCATGGCATTTAATATTTCATCTGTTTTGTTGGGCGTTTTATTCATTCTGTTCGCAATGCTGTGTCAACTATTTGGTTCACCATGACGGAAAAAAAAAATCATTGCACTAATTGTGCTAAATAATAAACCCGTGTATCCTCGACTACTTATATTTAAGAATTATTTATATGATTCTTAAAATGCACTCATGGATGAGCTGAAGGCAAAATCAAAACCGCTGATTCTGAGACTGAGAGTGCGCAGCATGGAAGCTTGTGTCCATCAACAGAGCCTTATTTATATCCTAGTAT
The DNA here is from genome assembly GCA_037577455.1 of Pangasius macronema. Lineage (NCBI taxonomy): Eukaryota > Metazoa > Chordata > Actinopteri > Siluriformes > Pangasiidae > Pangasius > Pangasius macronema. Next base: position 24,014,869 of record CM074954.1, read on the forward strand.
CCAACCTTCTTTGGATAGATGCTCATCTCTATGATGGCAATTTCATAGACATTTTACTGATTCTATACACAACGGTCTGATTCACGTTTAGTAGCTGCAACTGATTTTGCCATTAATCCAATCAGTTGAATTTATCTTTCAATCAGTTGCAAGAAATCTATTCTAAAGACTTTTAAGGCTGGGCTCAACCCATGTCAATGCTAAATAGATTTAATGTCTGAACTCGATTTCTGGAATTTATTTCGACATGTTTGCTTATAAAATTTCGAAACAGGTTTGTCTATTGCTGTTTGATGTTCAGTATTAAGATGAGCTATTTAAGCCCAGTGAGTAATGTTGTGATTATACAGAACACAGCCAAAGATCTGTCACTGGCCTCACACTCGTATCCAGTGGGAGTCAGTGCTGTCTAATAGCCCTGGTGGTGGAAGAGGGGAATCAATTGGCCAGAATTATGAGCAACGGTAATCTTCCGCTAGATAGCTTATAAATTAATCATTAGCCAAGCAAGATCAAGGGCACGGCGATGCTAATTAAACGGTGATCACGATAAACATTTTGTGTCTATGTGCCAGCAGCTTGGCATGGACAGTGCACAAACGAGCACCTTCGTGAATTATTTGCATGATTTGGCAGGGCATGCATAAACACATCCTCTCTCGTAGCTGCTTTTCCTCCATTTGTTTTTTTCTGGTCATGCTCTCGTTCTGGAGACGAAAATAAGCAAGGTAATCAGGGGAGAAAACAACACTACTGTATATTTACCTTTTTTTCTTTTTTTTTTTTTTTTGATTTGGCTGTTAGTTTTATTCAAAAAAATGACTTACACATGAGGCGGCATTCCAGTCCAAACATGGAGTGTGAAATGCCTCTTCTTCTTCTTCTTCTTCTTCTTCTTCTTCTTCTTCTTCTTGTCACCAACACCTCATAGTTCAGGGATTTAGGATTCGAACTCACAACCACAATTATGTTATTGCAGGAATGAACACACATTTCAATTTCAAAAAATGATGAACGTAAATAAATGCAATAAATGTACATAATAAAATAGTACGTGTGCATCACGTTACAGTATTCAAGGCTGTAGCAGTTCTTAAGATACACTAATATGGACACACTCAAAAATTCACTTGTGTGTGTGTGTGTGTGTGTGTGTGTGTGTGTGTGTGTGTGTGTGTGTGTGTGTGTGTTTGTCAATGCTGGTATGAACATATTAAAGTAATCATTATTCATTTTTGCTTTATGATTGATTGCTATTAAAACGGCATTACATACTTCATAAAAATCACTGGAAGCTCTGCCAGCTACGGCCTCGCACTAATCGCTCTGACGAAAGTAAAGAAAAAATAAAAATAGATAATTATAATAATTGAACGATCTCCTGCAGAAGTTTGAAGTCTCATAAAAGTAGCAGGGAGTTGCAGTAAAGGAAAGCGCCAGCGTTTTGTTGACAGCTCACTCCTCAGCCATAAACACTGGAGCTGTAGTCTGTCTGGGCTAGTGATGAATGCAGTCACATCCACTCCACTAATGGAAAAAAGAATGACTATTCTAGACCACACACACACACACACACACACACACTGGGAGCTATCAAATTAATTTCTGAAGCAGAACAGTTTAATTCAGAATCCTGTCTTCAGCCCTGACCTGGTGCCAATGCATTTCTAATCAAGACGAATGACCTTTTTGTAGCTCTTAGCCTACGCGTGCAGATGAAATGTATAGCCTTCTCCTTCAGTGATTGCTTCCGGAAACTGAGTGGACACACTTCTATAAGAACTCCTATGTTTGTACATTGTTTTTTTTTTATGCTCATACTGCTACTGTTATTATTTGTGCCCTTTTCTAAGAACTCATCCAGAATAAGAGGCATCAACAGCAGCTTTCAAATCACATCCCTACTTCCTCTGAGTATTTGTCACGGGCTAATCCAACCAGACCTACATTGCTGCATTCTGATTTTGATTTCCAATCTCATCCACCCATCCTAAAACGTGTCGAGAAAACTCTTCGGAGCTACTCGTCAACATTGGAAGACTGTAAACTGAACAGTTACAGCCAGACTCAGTGACCTTGGAGTATCCAAACAACAAGCCAATGGTACATATGGTTTATACAGTCAGTCATGGGCACTTACTTTAATGTGGTACTTCCTACATGTGGTAGATGATAATTGTATTTTTTTTTCACCCTGGAATCAAGTGCACTTCTGCATTCTGCCCCAGTCCATCATTTTACGCCACAGCCGAGACAAATTGCCCCCCGTCAACAGAGCAATATTGGCATAGCACTTTGAACGCCCTGTCCTTATTTGTAAAATCTCTCATCTATTCCTTTTTCCCCATCACTTTTTACTCGTCACTTTCCTTTCTAGACTACTCTGTAAAAGCCGGAACAGAATGACGGCTCCTCGGTAATGTCCCGCATTTATATAGGTCATAAGGTGACAAATTATTATGGCAAATGTGGCAGCTATATGTGATCCTGAAAAGCTCTATAACTAAACAAAAACACTTTTCACTCCTAGTTTTCAAGGTATATATTAAAAATATCAAAGATCATGACGTACTTTTGTATTGTTGCCAATCAAGGTTGTTACGGTGTCACGCTTTCACATTCTCAGTGTACGATTAGATCCGCCACTGACTCGTCCTTCTATTTATTTTTTTAATTCCTTACGCCAATGGTTCTTATGCCTTTTATGTTTTTCCAGCTCTGACTCCCCGACAGTTTCACAACCCCTCCAATCATACTACAGAAACCTACGTTTCTTGGCCCAGTGGATGCGGCGGCTCTGAAAACCCTTTGGCCGTGTAATCACTATGTGACCTTTACATCGCTACCTCTGCTGTCACTCCTAGCAAGTTTTCATTTCAGCTTAAATTTCTATTCAGCTTTCTTAAAGCGTGCCAAAATCCTTTCAGCTTTCTTTTCTATGATGGCAACTTGATAATCAGTCATAATGTAAACGATTTTCTAGAAAATCATCTTCAAAATATCTTTCTGAGAAAAAAGAACAATTACGAGAGTAGATCTTCTTGTTTTTGGTATATCTAAGATCTGCATGTTATACTATTTCCTAAATTATTTTTTCCTTTATTTTTTTTAAAAGTCTCTTAATACTATCATGCCATCAAACTGTGAAATTTTTTAGACTTTTTTTTTTTATTTCACTATAAAAATTTCAAAATTTAACACACAACTGTGCACTTATTTCTAATTTCAGTTGTAATTAATTAGTTTTATTTATCTTTTATTTATCTGACACTTTTTTTTTTACTTTTACTCAAGTATAACATTTACGAGATTCTTCCAGTTTTAGTTAGGATTTTGACCCTCTGTCAAAATATTTATTTGTAATTTTTTTTTTATGTTTTCCCAAAGATAAAATATGGGTCAGAAATTTTAAATAAATAAATAAATTCTGGTATTCAAGAGCCTTTAATTTGTCCTTGTATCGTGACTCTATGTTACATTTAAAGCATTTTATTTTATATTTTTAAAAGAGACTGCTATTCTGAATGACAATTTTGCACTAGTTGTTCCTTTGAATGATTTTTTTTTCCCTGTACACACCTTTACGGCTTGACAGGGAAGTAAGAGTGGAATGAAATCATGCAATATTTATGAAGTTTTATAACACACTATAAAATGAACAGCCTTCAGGAGTCTTGTCTTTGACCTGTGTATAGGCTAAATCAAATCCAGAGAGATGTTTACTGCTAAAATAATGCACAACATCAACAGGAAGGCAACCGGTGACATTTCGACCTACTGTGTAATGCACACAATATAACAAAGCACAAGCTATGCGCTATGTGTGGCAAGATCTCGGTCGGTCTACAAGGGAAAATGCGTCAACAAGGTTAGCTTTGTAGCCATTAACGACACGGAAGGGCACAGACTAATAATAAAACACAAAAAGATCACACTAGAGGTCTGTGGAAAAAAAAAAGAAAGAAAAAAAAAACCTAATAGACATAGCTTTAGTGTAGCTGCACTTGCACTTCCTGCCTTTTATATAAAAAAGGCTGTGATTCTGTTCATTTTAAATCATTAAACAGGGCAAAGTGCTGCCATTTGCAGGCCATGTCAAAACCTGGGGTTATTTCTCAGGAGGACGTTGTGTCAGTTAAAAAGCCTGGCAAATGTTCTGTAAATCTCATGACTTTCCACAAATCAAAGTGAATAATGCATGATGGATTGAATGTGAGCCATTATCTGGTTCAGTGTGTGTGTGTGTGTGTGTGTGTACACACTGAGTGGCCAGTAAATTAGGTCCTACCAAAAAGGTGGAATTTGTACGCGTGTAATTATGGACTACAGGACGTGTTGCAATAGTGTCACCCCCCTGTACGCCATAACCACATATTGTTAGGGTGGAGGGTTCTTGTCAGAGCTGCTGTGACACTGAGATGGTGTGTGTTGCTGGTGCCAGTGTGTCAGGAACACACTGTGTAACACTTAATTAGATACACATGCCTTGTCGATCACCTTGTAGATGTATGAACTAAATCGAGACTAAATAAATAAATAATATCAGTGTCAGTTTCTGAGCCGCCGTAGGCTTGATATTTTCGTTCTTGGACTGCTTCTCCACCCGGAAGTGACACCAGTGTCCCAGTGACACACACTAGAAGTTGCACAGACTAGTTGACTAATAAATTCACTAGTGTCTACTGTAGGCAAAGCAGGCTAAATATACTTGCACATTGTGTCAGAATATGCTGGAAACAGTGTATACTTTCAAAGTTTTCTTCTATTATTAATTGATGAAAACACTTTGATATCCAAATCCCATCCTTTCCCAAAGGCTCCTACAGTTTGTTGTGCTTTTAAAGGAAAGTAAAGTTGAAATAAAATCCTTGCACTGTCGCATAATGAATTCTATCGTGACCAAAAAAAGTGCATTCGGAGCCGCGGGTTGCACATCGCTATGCAATCCCTCTCGGCTAGTTCAGAGTGATGCACACCAGGTGACAGAGGATGGGTTTTTTGATGCTACTGAGGATGGAGTACATAGAATATAGCAGGAAGAACCTCCCAGATGCTTACTGTAGACATCACAACCTGCTCACTGAGCTACGTATAAAGAGGGCCCTGTTGACGGACATGAGCTTCCATGCTGTGTGCTCTCAGTTTCAGAATCAACCCTTCCAGCCACCAGCTTGTCCACACGAGTGCATTTCATGACATGCCACATCCTTAAACAGTATAATATGATTTATTATTTTTGCATATTTATTGCACTAGTTCATACATGTTCATTGTTAACACCGTAGACTAAAGAAGCACTGAAGCTGAAATCTGTAATCTGTGTGTATGGGTGTTACTTGAAGTGCAGTTTTCAATTCAATTCAATTCAATTGTATTTGTAGAGCGCTTTTAACAATGGACGAAACAGAAAAACATGCAAACAAACAAAACATGCAACAGTCCTAGTTGTTAGACAAAATTATCCCTAGTGAGCAAGACTGAGGCGACTGAGGCGACTGAGGTGAGGAAAAACTCCCTTAGATGACACGAGGAAGAACCTTGAGAGGAACCAAAAGGGAACCCATCCTCATTTGGGTGACACTGGAGAGTGTTATGGAACAATGTCCTTTCTGCATTTATGTATAGTCATGAAGCGTTTTATGAGGTATATTGATTTGTAAAGTCCACATAGG
>CM074954.1:24020640-24031165 GCA_037577455.1 Pangasius macronema
GTTTTGAGATCTTAAGGCACGAGGTGGATTGTGATGTGTTAGGAGACTGGCTAGATACATGGGAGCTAAACCATTTAAAGTCTTATACATAAGTAGTGATAGTTTATAATCAATTCTAAACTTAACAGGTAGCCAGTGCAGGGATGATGGTATTGGGGTTATGTGATCATCTTTGCTTGACCTAGTAAGAACTCTGGCAGCTGTATTCTGGACTAGCTGTAGCTTGTTTATTGAAGATGCAGGACAAACACCTAGCAATGCATTACAGTAGTCCAGTCTGCTATCTTAGCTATCATCAGTTTGATGCATTCTTCACTGCTCTGTATCAGAGCATGTAAAAATATGCTAAAAAATAAATAAATAAATATATGCGCAATGTCCTGAATCAGTATCAGTTTTTCTTTAACTATGGAAAATACTATTTTCGAAGTCTTATTAAAGTGACCTATATGGTACATGTACCTGAGAAAAGTAATAATTGTGTGTATGTACAATGTAGCTATGCTGAGAAAAAAAAAACACACAAATCAATATCTAACCATTTATTATTTATAAAGTATATATATGTAAATTCCTGATACCAAACATCTCAGACAGTGCGTTCCTGTCACTCCTGGAATGAATCAGTGCCGCTCTTCCAGCTTAGGGACCACAGCCAATAAATGCTCCCATCATCTTGGTTTTAACCTTCCACATTCCCCACAGTCCCTGGTATTTCTTCTGGTAGAACTTCTTAACTTCTTAGCTATCATCACACAGAAAACATCATCTGCTCTTTTCTGCTCATTGTCTATTATATAAGGAATACAACACTTGGGAGTGTTCCTTTATAGGAAAATAATGAATGTTACAGCAGCTATAAATGGCCGTTCCATCCCAATTTAAACATCTTCACACTTGAAATTTAATTACATTTAAATTCAAACCAAAAGCAAAATGTCATCAGTGAGATCAGTGAGAATCTAACGGAGAACTCTGCGAGTGCAGAGTGTTGTGTGTTGCATGATAATCATTATTACAGGGCTGTGCTTTGTACTGATGCATTACTACTGAAGGCTGCAAAATGTAAATTAGCCCTTTCGCCAAACCCTAAATGTGTTATCGAGTGTTGCCCATCATGATGACCGAGCTCTGGTGCTTGAGAGGAGAGCTTCTGTGTGTGGTTGGATGAGGCATGGCATTCCCATGATCCAACAAATATGTCTAAGAGATGCAGGTCAATCTATAACCCTGAATATTGGCTTCACCAATGAGATTTTGTTGCAGCACAATAGTAATATTTAACAATACGTCAACAGTACTCAGCAAAACACGCTTCATATAAAGCGTGCCAAGCCTTCAGACGTCTTTGATCGTCGTGGAAAAGAAATGAATGCAGCTGATGGACCATACTGGGTCATCACCTCTTACTTTTAAGGGAAGGTTCAATTCACTCACACACTTAACCCAACACCATCACTGATCTAATTCAGCTCTCTACTTTTAACTACATGCTACAAAGAAAACCCATTAACTCCTCATTCTTTACACTAAAGTATACTAAAATGACCCTAATGTTGCATCCTACTTGTCCTGGCCTGAGAAATTGAACTGTTAATGACAGGAAATAGTTGTTCTATGTGTCATCTAAGAAGATCAATTGATTTTAATGAGAAATAAAAGCCCAGGCTGAGACTCTTCTGCCACCAAGTGGTTGTAATGAGTCACTGCAACTGCATCTAGTGGTCCAGTGGAGCATCAAACAAGCGGCATCGTCTTTTCTTTGTTAAAGGTTCACATCATCTACTTTGATTTTATACCAGGACTATAACACTTTTTGTTTTTTAATAAAAAGCTGATAAACCCTAGTTTAGTGTCATGCCACTCATACTGTACGCGTGGACCCTGGAACTTGGTGACTCTGGAACATGGAGGAAAGATTGTTAAATCTGGCCGTTCTTGGACACATACTCTACGTCCCTTACTTGACTTGACTGTGTCTGTTGACTGGTGGGTTCAACGTCCTCTTCAGATCCATTTCTTGATTAGGATTATCCTCTTGTTCAAACATCTAGGAGTTCTTCTCCTCCTGCCATGGTCTTATCAATTGTTTGACATCTCTATGGCCCATTGCATCATATGTAAAATAGCATGAATATTTAGAAAGTTGGACAGCAATAGGCTAGAGTAGGTCCAGGGTCAGCGGTATTGAGTTATTGCCTGTGTGGAGTCAGATCTTCTTCCCATGGCCGTGTCGGTTTCTCTCTGGGTTCTCCGGTTTCCTCCCAAAAGGTGGATTAGATACGCTAAATTACCTGAAGGAGCTTGTGTGTGCATGGTGCCCTGCGATGGGATGGGTGAATTCCCTCCTCACACCCAGTATTCCCAGGATAGACCAGGACCCTGACCAGGATAAAAGCACTTACTGAAGATGAATGAATGAATGAATGAATGAATGAATGAATGAATGCATGGGTTTGTGTTTTGACTGTGATTTGGTCACGTGACTTATTCATTGTCTCAGTATATAATCATACAGACTTTTCACTTTGTTTTAATTACGCTGGTTTAATTACATTGGTTTCTTTCCACACACTTATTTTGTGTTTATTTCAATAAATTGACTGTCTTGGGTTCAATATATTTTGGTTTATTTTGGTAATGTCATGGCTCCATCTAGTGGGCTATTGCGGTACTGCATGGGGTGCTTATAATATTGTTTCATAGCTGTAATATACAGAAACCACTACAAATATCATTATTAGTCGAATTTAATTCAAGTTATTTGATATATGAAGACTCGAGTGCCAAAGATGTATTGGCACCCCTCATGAAAAATGCAAAAATGAATATATAAATAGAATAACACATGCAATAAATATGCAATACTGTCAGCTCAATTGTATATTTTTATTTAAATATTTTTTTATATTGTTGTATTCATTCATAAATACATGAACATATTGATGACTTTATCATGCACACCTGTACACCTGCACATGCATCCAATCAGCTGCTGCCACTTTATTGGCTGTTTGGATAGTTTCATGAAAGAGCAGATGTTCCTGTGTTCCTAATAAACTGGTCAGAGAGTGTATATTTACTGTATAGGTGTACTTTTTGTGTATATAATTACTGACTGTAGCCCATAGGTCAATGCCAAGTGTGAGAAATGTCTTAGGGTTATCTTTGAAGTTTATTGAAAACTATATCCTGGTTGTTCTTAGCTATCCATCTAGCTTGTACTAGCTTGATCTGACTAGCCAGTGTTAGAAAAGGTGTATTGGAAGGCTTTAAATTTCAACGTTTCTCTTCAAGAACGAATATTAAAATCGTTAAACGCTAAACTATACAGTTAACTGACAGTTAATAGAGAAGGTTAATCAACTGATCAAGCTGACAGGTTCTGCAGGCTACCATTTTGTGTACTATTGTAGAGTTGTGTTATTTACGATGAAGAAACTGGAACGTGTTCATCGACGTGATGTTGTTTCCATTGACGTGGCCTAGATTTGCTGAATTAATATTGTGTGATATTGAAGTGATATTGTGCTGATTTTCCAGACGTCTAAACGCCAGAGTCTTCAAAAAAGTCTCTCAAAAAAAGGGTGCCATCCTCACCAGGAGAATATCTGACACGAATCTCATTACTCTTCCCTGAATCAGCACAGGAATGTGCTGCGCTAGCAACTTTCTCACTTGCTAATTTTGACGTGTGTTTGACAGACGCCTGTAGAACATTTTCAGTATTTCCTAGAACTCCTGAGCGCAAACTTTCACTGACTTCACTGAGATATTTTTGAGCCTTGCTCTTGCATAACTCTACAACCTTGCGAATTATTTCCTCACTTAACAAGTGACGATCGATGCACCTTTTCAGGTACGTCTCTTTCTCTCTAAAGAGAGAGGAGAACTTAATTAAGAGCAGACTCTCGCTATTGATTTTGCAGGTCGAAGTTATGGGATTATACCTCTTTCTGTAGAAAGTGTGTCTCGAACTGTAAAAAGGAATCTGAACACTTTCTTATGCATGTCTCTGTGTCTTTATTTCTTCCCAGAAGCTGAGATTAAGGTCTTTCCATGAAGGTTTGACCCAAAACTGTCGATGTCAGTGGAAATGAATGATGCCGGGACAGACGGGCTGTCAATCACATCATCTTCTTCCACCTTAGTCTGAATATCTGTATGGCTGGAAACTAGGCTGGATTCTGACACTGAGTTGCTTTTAAAATGACACTATAATTACAACTTCGTAAAGCACGTCTCTAATAAGTTGTGCAAGTTGTGTTACTGTGAAATATTTCCAGAAAGAACACTGAGCTCCACTTTATTTATTTATTTATTTATTTATTTTTAACTCCAAGAGCACTGAGGTCAGTTTTGCAGCTAGTTCCCTTTCAGGTCCACTGGGTATGATTCATTTAAAAAGAACTATACGCTAAACAACACCCATTTCCAATGTTTTTTTAACATCTTTAGGGGTTTTAAAACGTATTTCAAGCATGCCTGCTTCAGTGCTCATGTGGCAGAGTTGATTTTCTTTGTTTAAAATGGGCTTTAAGAGCAAGAAAGGATGTTTAGGCTAATCTATTCCCGGCTTTTTGATTACTATTTAGCTATATAATAGGAATACAAGAAATAAGCAGTAAAATTATATACATAAATAAATAAAAAACGCGTTGGAGCGTAACTCCTGGTCCTCCTAATTCTGGGTAGGGCCTCACTTTGGTCTCAAAACAGCCTCAGTGCTTCGTGGCATGGATTCCACAAGATGTTTTAAACTTTCTTTTGAGATTCTGGTCCATGCTGAGATGACTGCATTACGCAATTCCTGCAAATATTTCTGATGTACTTTCAGGCTACGTTTTTCTAATCTTCAAATGTCCAGTGTTGGTGAGCCTGTGCCTACTCCAATCTCAGTCGACAGAAGTGAAACCGCATGTGGTCTTCTGCTGTAGTCCAACCGCCTCAAGGTTCGACGTGTTGTGCATTCTGAGATGTTTCTCTGCTCACCTCAGTTGTACTGCGTGGTTATCTGAGATACTGTGGCCTTTCTCTGCTGACCTCTCCGTTCAACAAGGTGTTTGCATCAGCAGAACTGCCGCTCTCTGGATGTATTTTCTTTATTGCACCATTCTGAGTAAACTCTATAGACTGTTGTGTGTGAAAATCAAAAGAGATCAGCAGTTATAGAAATACTCAGACCAGCCGTCTGTCACCAGCGATCATGCCAAGGTCAAAATCACAGAGATCACATTTTTCCCCATTCTGATGGTTGATGTGAACATCACCTGAAGCTGCTGGCCCATATCTGATTTTATATATTGCACTGCTGCCACATGATCGGTTAATTAGATAACTGCATGAATCATTAGGTGTACAGGTGTTCCTAATAAAGTGCTCTGTGTGTGTGTGTGTGTGTGTGTGTGTGTGTGTGTGTGTGTGTGTGTGTGTGTGTGTGTGTGTTTAGTTGTGGGGAAAGGAGGTTGTATCGACCCCCCAGCTTGAGCAGAGGCAAGCAGACAGGAAGAACCATTTCACAAATGAAGATCAAGATGAAGATCTCAGCAGACAAACCCGTTAGTACAAACACAGCGAGGAAGAAGGGCACGACCAGCAGTAGCTAAAGCACAAAAGCACAAAGCTCTTGGGACAAAGCCAATTAGCCGCATCCAGTTGTACCAAAAGTCTTATTGTACAGTCTCAAGGATGCACACTTGGCTGTATTGTGGACAAAGCTGCGTTCCTCCTTCAGGAGGCTCACCCTTGGTGGGAGAATTTATGTTGAACTTGTGGGCTATGAACCAGCATCTAGTGCAGTTCAGGCAAAAATAGACAACTTTGGAGTCTTAAAGTCCGGTTTGAAGCTAAATTATTTACAGGCAAACTGATTGTACAATAAGACTATTTGGTGGATGCGATTAATGTTCGTCCGATGAGCAAAAGATAACAAGCAAATAAATTTATTTATTTAAATTCTGAAAATTCGCTCCTGAAAACAAATTAGTGCACTTGGAATTTTTTTGCTCAACTAAATGAAAAAGATGGCACATCACCAAGAATCAAACGTTAGCAAAGGAACTAACTGTACAAAGTCCACCATCTTGGTTAGCAAGCTTGAAGGTTTGCATTCCAACGTGCTTTAACTAATTTATTGTAACATGCTTCATATAAAAGTCAACGTAATCAACACACTTTCACGTCTTATATAAGGCCTGAAGACTTCAAACGGACTCGCAGGGTGGAGGTTCATCTTCATACGCAGGCGGGTTTTGTTGCACTTCTGGGTTGTTTTTCAGGAGATATTCAGCCTGAAACATAACAGATAAAGAGAAAACAATGAACCGCCGTCGATTCGGTCACTCTACATTAGGCTTGTGCGATATTAATGTCTCCCTGTTTGTAATTGACCTTTTTTTAAAAAAAAAAAATTGCCGTAAAACAATTTAATCATCCAGAAGTGATCATTTTGGACTAAATTAAGCTAATAACTAATTAGTTTTGCTTAATAACTAATTATTGAACTAATAATTAATAATAATTCTAGCTGGGTGGTCAGGAACTGCTTGCTGGCAGCAACAATCATGAAAAGCCAGCTGGATGGTGGATTTTTAGATGCACATATTATTAAAAATAATAATAATATTATTATCATCTCCCATTTTGGCGTATATCTGAGTGATAACTCATACTAGCGTACTCTGGTGTATAACTGCAAAATGCATAAAAGATGGTAGTATTGGTAGGGCAATATAATCAGTGTAAACATCGCTGGACATCCTGGCAGTGTTAAATCATGTAGAGACGATTAAATGGTTATTTCAGACAAGCCTACACTATAAATTAGTACAACAGTATACATGGATGAATGTTGTACTGAAACGCCGTTACAGGTAAAGGGTCAGAAAACCTACCAGGAAGTGTATCGGATCATCTGGTCGGAGCTCACAGATCTCGAGGCAGCCTCGAATCACCGTGGGCAACACGCTGTTCATCAAATATAGCCTGAGAGGAACTGATTCTGCCATCAACAGCGCCTCTTCCTGTCGCCTCTCTTCCTCCAGACATCGGTTCTGACAACACACAAACGTGCACAGGTATAAATAACAGCAATAACAGGGACATTTCATGACAAGTTTCATTCCACAACAATAAATGTAAGTGTAAATGGATTACAACTATGACTTGTCGTTCTTTCGTAACTGAAAACCGTTAGTGTTGGAAAATTGCTGTGGTATAAATGGAATAAAACACTTTGATAGGAAGGTCTGTCACTGCCTGCTCAGAATCCTGCCTGCTCTTTCCAACCCTATCGAATGAATCCACGCCCCGGTGTAGTGTGTGTTCATACCCATTCCTCCTGTTGCTGTGCCCACTGCTCCTCTTCTTCCTTCCTGCACTTGGCTTCAGCCTGACGTGCCTCCTCCTTCTCCTCCAAGCTGATCTCCACCTGCCTCCGCTCTTTCTCCAAATCCTTTGCGGTGGGGCCGTAGTTCCTGGCCTTCCCCACACTCTCCATCACCTTCTCCATCACTAGGACATTCTCGAAGTCATCACTATTAATCTCTAGAATGGATGAGAAAGGAGAGGTTTACACTGCTGTCTTCCAAAAGATCTTCCCTCAGCTGGTGTTGATGGTGTTTTGATGCTGCTGCTGGAAAGCACTGTCTAATACATCACTCCAAAATTGAAATCTGGTGAGTATGAAGGCCATTGTCATCATTTTCATCCTCATCAAGCTATTCACTGATTCTTCTACTCTGTGAATGGAGGGGTGGAGTCATCCTAGAAGAGACCACTCCCATCATATCCCAAACCGTATCAATTATCATTGAATGTTTATAACTTGCCTCTTGACCCAGCAGCAGCTTAACCTTACATTCACACTAGCGAGTAGGCTCTTGTACGTGGAATATGTAGCACCATGGTCCTGGAGGAAAGGTGTTTCGTTTCACTGTGCACCAACTAGCTGTATATGGTTGAAATGGCAATAAAGCCACTTGAGTTGACTTGATTTGAGTTATAATTCGCTCGTGTTGCGTGTAGTTTGTCTCCTGTGGGAGTCTACTGTTGTCGCTTGTGGGGCGTGCACTGTCCGTTTCTTTCGTTTTCACACCTGACAAAATGTACAGCCTACAATTCACTATACAATTTATATACACCACTATTATTTAATGTGTATTTATGTTTGAGTTGAGTTGAGTTGAGTTGAGTTGAGTTGGGGGCAGTCGTGGCCTAATGGTCTGAGGGTCAGACTTGTAACCCGAAGGTGAACCTGAAGGTCGTGGGTTTGAGTCTCGGGTCCGGCAGGGATTGTAGGTGGGGGAGTGNGTGTTCACTACTGTGTGTGTGTTCACTACTGTGTGTGTGCACTTGGATGGGTTAAATGCAGAGCACAAATTCCGAGTCTGGGTCACCATACTTGCCCACAAAGTCACTTCACTTCACATGTTATTTTTTTCTTCATAATGTCTCTATACACGTATACTGAGAGGTTGTATATAACAGGATAAGACTGGAAATAGCTGTAGGCAGAAGCTAAAGTTGCATAGAATTGAGAAAACCAACTCAACTCAAATGTCATGCTGTCTCTTAGAAGCCTACCTATACGCTCAGGGTGAATCAGCAGCTCTTCAAAGTATTTCAGCACAGTTTCATCCTCTGAATTGTTTTTTCTGAACATGGCCAGACGTGGAAAGTACTTTTCCACGGAGTGTGACGTTCCCTGCACCACGCTCTCAGGCAGGTTCAGCACACGTTCCTCCAGGAACTCGTCAGTGGCATCCAGAGAGAATACAAACTCTACACACACACACACACACACACACACACACACACAGAAGAAAGGGTTCAGGCAAGAGTGTTAGCATAACCAGGACTGGAAAACTCTTTGCATTTACATTCCAATAAATCCACACACCCGGGATGATTTCCTTGTTGTGTGGAGGGATTTTTGGCCGCTCGTCTTTAGCTTGATCATCCTCAGCTGTGCGATACAACAAACAACATTAAAACCAGATGGAGAAAATTCAACACTGTTAAAATTAAATGAAGTAATTATTCGTCCTACCATAAAATAGCTCTTTAGCTTGCTCGTATGTCTTCGGAAAGTCGTCCAGGACGAATCCTTGATTTCTACATGGTTTAGTCTTCAGCTTGTCCTTCATGATTTGGATAACATACTGTCCATCCAACCGGCCTGAATAAAGAGGTGACACATTTAAAGTTTTGTTGTATAAATGTATAAATAAGATAAATGTAAGTCGCTCTGGAAAAGGGCATCTGCCAAATGCCGTAAATGTATACAGAAACGCCAAAACTACTTTAAGACTTTCTTAAAGCATAAAGCATAAAGTGGTAGAATAAGATTTATTTTCCCTCTCTCTCTCTATCTCTCTCTCTCTCTCTCTATCATTTGATCTTAAGTTTACAAAGATTCTGGGAAATTGTTTGGCCCATTTCAAGTAGCTATTCACATTCATATCATTTTCATGATAGTTACTGTATAATTCATAGTGACTACTGGATAATATATTTATAACCGTATAAGAAGAATCTTTAAATCTTTAAATCTTAACCACTGAGGCATCAGTCAAGCGACGTACGAGATGAAGGACATACAAAACATGATGTCATAAACTTAAAAATAAATGTGTTGTAGATCACAGATCATGTAGGTGGTAGATCACATTTCATTCCCACTTACATTCATCTGTGTTAAGTTTAGGATACAGCTCCATTGGTTCATTGGGTTATACCGCCCATAAAAAGAGGACAGGATTAGTTGGAAATATTCGTTCATTACCTCCATTTTTTTCCATGTTCTTTGTCAGTGTCTCCAAAAGCTCCTGTGTTCCAAGAGATTCATCGTCCCCTTTCTTTTCTGCCTCTTCTACTCTGACACGTGACTCCTGAAGCATAAAAAAACACTTTTATTTTGGAACATCCTGGCACTCACCTAGCAAAGCCTGTTAAGGTTTCTTTATTTATAAAATGCACTAGCGGGACACGTACCAGGTTAGCCAGAGTCTCAGTGATGGTCTCTTTGAGTTTTACATGGTGCAGTTTGTAGTGCNGTGAGCTTGTATTCCTCCACGACTTGGTCGATGTTCTCAACAATGCCTCTCTTTGAAACCCAGTTGATACTGAAATTCACTTTACTGATATTCTTATCCCAGAAAATGGCTTCCATTCGAAGGTTGACGAACAAATGGTCAATTTCTGATTGCTGGGGAAAAAAAACAAACAACAACAATACAAATATTCAGAACATCTTAAAATACTCATGTGTTAGCCAATATCAACAGTTAAAATAGCTTTGTGATTTGCCTTATAAAGAAAAGGGGCGGAGCTGAGCAGCTCTGTTCTGTCTGTGGGCGGAGCAAATTTCAAGACCAGAACATTTTAAACAGGAGCCCAAATTAAAGAAACTACTGAAATCCATTTCATAGCAATATTGCAATTTATGGTTTTTCAAAACACTGCATTTTTAATATAATTTGCTAAACTTACTGTCAGTTCTTCTGAGAGAAATACGTCCTCTTCT
>CM074954.1:24031265-24041474 GCA_037577455.1 Pangasius macronema
CACTCACAGTATATTCTTCTACTGTAAAACTGGACTTCTTCTCGGTTTTACCCGAAACGGTTCCAACAATCTGATAAATGCCTTCTTTCTGGGAACTTGACTCGTTTGCCCGCTCATCCTGTAATTGTTCAGGAACATGGGATGCTCCAACAACACACGAGGCCAAAAACTGGAGGCGTAAGAAAGAAAAGTCAAAAGTATATGTAGATATGGATGTAATGCAATGACACTACTTGTAGGAAATATGAACCCTATGACTATACCACCAGAAGCAGTGGAAACTACTGTGGAAAAAAGCCCAGAGATTGAAATGGCAGCATTGTCAGCATGGTGTGTGAATTCCGGCTCTTACAGTTCCTCAACCTCAGCTACATCACTCAGCTAGACATGTATTGCTTATGTTCATACCTCCCTGGATCTTTTCAAATGAATTTAGTTGGCTGCATTTCCCAAAATATAAACAAACTAACAGCTAATTTAAACCAGTGCAGCCCTGACCAGGCAGTTACTAAGGATGCTGTACCACGTCATGTTAAACATGGTGTGACTTTTTGCCCCAGTTCACACCTCTTGTCTCAATCTATAAACTTTCACCCAACGGAATTGCTTCGGCTCACGTTTCGAATACGACTATTCACAGATCTCGACATGTTTTCAATCATTACTGAGCTTCAGAGGTTGCTGATTAACGTGAACCAAATTGCTGAAGATATGGCAAAAATTCTAGGACAAGCTTGCAAAAGTAGGTTTTGAATATTCACAATTTATTCAATTATAAGCAAATTATTAATAATCATTCATAAATTGGAGTGGGAGGAGAAAATGGTAAATGGTCCAAAAGGCAAATTTTTATGGTGTAAGGAAATGAGGGGAGAAGATGTTTCACTCTACATCTTATTTTACAACTTATATTTACAACTTATTTTCTTATTTTATTCTAATGTTTCCAATAGTGCCTATTTTAATACTCATCAGAAGAAGCTATTCATTTATTAGTTATTTTTGTACTGATCATCGTTTTTATAAAATTACAACAGAAGCATGACCATGATGATAAGATTTGAATGTGACACTGGTTACTACAGTATCTGTAAAGCTAAATATACTGTAAATATTAACTCACTTTGAAGGATCTAGTGATCAATGATCAATTACAGTTTGATATAACAAAAAACAAGAAAGAAAACTGACCTTTCCTATATATTTTGAGGTATAATTATCCACATTGTTGATAAAAACACGGGTGCATGGATGTTTCTCCCTAATTTCAGCCATACTTTGTTAGATCCGTCGCTATGCAACTGAGGCGAGTCCATCATGAAGAGTCGATTCTCAGAACTCAGGCTCTACGTCAGTGTCGACTCCGAGCTTTGGACTCGATTCCTCAGGGCAGAAATTGATTCGGCTCACGTTTGCAAAGTGAGAAAGGAGGACATTTTGGTGCAGTCTGGCATTACCACAAACAGCACCAACAGCAGTCTGGCGTTATCAAAAGTAACATTTACAGAAAAATAAATAATAAAATTTACAGTTAAATGTCGACATTGTTATGATATCTTAAGATGATAAGACTCCCCACCTGAAAGAGATGACGTCATACAGGTAGGTAGTTAATTCTGCAAGTATTAGTATGGAAGCCCTGTTATTATTATTATTATTATTATTATTATTATTATTATTATTATTTATTAGCTCTATGTTACTTGGTATGCTCATTATGTTGAACTTTTAAATGTCAATCATTTGTGATTTGAGATGAAAGTCTGAATTTTGAAATAATAAGATTTTTTTTTCACCTATTATATAATACATTTTTTATTAAAATTAAAAGTCTTTAGATTCTAGTTGACATTATTTATGTGCAGAATTGTTACATTGATAATTATGCCAAGTTGGGATTTCCAACACTAACAAAAATAACAATGTTATAAATATACCTAAATTAATTATTAAGCAGTAAACTTGCAATTATAGCGAAATTATGGATAAAAAAAAGCTTTAAAACTGTCTAAAAATGTGTATGAAATGAAATGAAATAAGGCTCTACTTCCGGTATCAATGTAACGCCGATGACGTAAGGGAGAGTGGGCGTGGTTTTGTCAACCGGGCCCATTTGCGGAAGTGTGATCATGTGACCAGGTGATTCGTTTGTGCATGTGATAGAATGAGCAGGAAAACAAGCGTTTGTGTATTTTTATTCTTTTCGTTATGTGTCCTTGTTTGTTCGGCTGATGACAACTACTTTATAGATGATAGTGGTGGATTTGGACGGACATTTGATGGCATCGGGGGTTTGAGTGGTGGTGGGGTAAGAGCAACTTTCATTCCTGCTGAAAACTGAAAGCTGAAAATCTGTATTATGATTATGATGATCTGTGCATTTTTTAGTTTGACTTCACTGTAAAAATATGAGATGCATATGAGAGGAAATGGCACACTTACAGCTCTTGGACAGTTTTGTAGCCTGATTATTTCATAGTCCGAATAAGTTCCTTATTAAACAGCACACATAACACATCTACAGACATGTATATTATATACTGTGTTTATATATTATTCTAGTTTATTTGTGGTGTATATATCATAAGCACTAGCACTTACAGTTGAGGTTATATGTTTACATACGTCTTGCAGAATCTGCAAAATGTTAATAATAGTAATAGTAATAATAATAATAGTAAGAGGGATCATAAAAATTGCATTGTTTTTGATTTAGTACTGTCCTGAATAAGCTATTTCACATTGCAGATGTTTGCATCTGTCCACAAAACACGATAACAACTGAATTTACACAAATGAACTCGTACACAACTATTACAAAAGGTGCAAACATTCACTGATGCTCAAGAAGGCAACATGACACATTAAGAGCCAGGGGGGTGTAAACTTTTAAACAAGATGACCATTCATCCTGTTCAAAAGTTTACACCCCCCCTCCCTATATATTTATATAGCTCATTGTGATTTATCTGTTTGCAGGCAACATCTCGCCTACTTGTTAACTATGCTGAACCATACAGGAGTCAAATTCTGGATTACCTTTTCAAGGTAAATGCACTGAAATGTGTGTAATTTTAACAAAAAAAAAGTAAATGTCATTAACGTTCTCCTGTAATGTATTTTTAGCCCAACTTTGGAGCTTCTTTACAAATCCTGAAAGTTGAAATTGGAGGTGATGCACAGACGACAGGTAGGTTTCCAAACCCTGTGGTCAAAAACCTCAAATAATTTGGAAATGAACTGCAGGAAAGACATTTACATCGCCACACTACGTTATATTGTTTTCCCTACAGATGGTACGGAGCCGTCCCACATGCACTATCCGGATGATGAGAATTATTTCAGGGGATACGAGTGGTGGCTGATGAGAGAGGCGAAGAAGAGGAATCCTAACATCACACTGATAGGTGGATTACACGTTAATGCTATGATTGAGCATTCATTGATATGAGTAATTACAGTAATGTTTTATATACAATCACAATATTGTAAAATAGTAAATATGTTCTGCTGTGTTCTGCTTTTGAGAAGTTGTGGATGAGTCAGAGGATCAGTTTTACCCAGCATATTCAGGGGTGCCAACATTTATGGTTTCACTGTGGCATTTACAGTTTTTCACCACTTCCTCCTTCCTTTTTGTTCTGCAGTGAGGGGTATTTGCTTTCTTTCACTTTTGTTGTCTAGCTGAACTTCGACCTGTGCGTTCATGTGCCTCAGTCTTGTGAGCCAATAGAAAACAAGTAGGCGGGACTTTGGTCGTTTTTGATCAGTAAAAACGGAGGGGCTGCTTCTAATTATTAACTAGCACTCACACACTTTGCCTGGTGCATATCTGAGGAAAAAAAATGAAAGGAATTTGTAGTAATCTGTCTGCCAGGCTTGTCTTGTCAGCAGTGTAAACCGTCTATGCATGGAGATGTTTTAAATAGTTAAATATGTCTTGGTGTTGATGTGCTGTAGGCTTGCCGTGGGCGTTTCCTGGATGGGTGGGTCATGGGGAAGACTGGCCCTATCACTTTCCTGATGTTACTGCTTATTATGTTGTGTCCTGGATTATTGGAGCGAAGCAATACCATGACCTGGACATTGACTATGTTGGGGTAATTATTATAATTGTTTATTATTATTATTAGGAAAGTCTGATCAAGCTGAAATTTGGTGCATTGGATTGTTGTATTAATCTGTAACTGTATTAATAATGATGACTGGCCTACTTAACAAACATGGACCCTATCAGCCAATCAGGTTTTAGCAGGCATTTCACATGGTTAACAATGAGAAAGTTAACCAGTATGTTAATGTATGGTCTCTGTAACATTATTATTATTATTATTATTATTATTATTATTAATGCTTCAACAAAATTGGAATGAACAACTTGCTGGATTTTTTAAAATTATTAATTACATGTGTATTTACTTATTTATTTGTTTGTTATTTATAGCTATTGTATAAATTGTGACTCATTAAATATAATAATTAATTACAAGATAATGAGAAACGTTTTTTTTTGTTTGTTTTTTTTTAATAAACATTTTTATTCCCAAACATGTCAGTTTGGGGAATATTTCTGCCATTCTGGATTAAAAAAAATATATTGTATACATATTTATTATTTATTTTATTTATTTATTTATTTATTTATTTTACTTTTTACACAGATATGGAACGAAAGGAGTTTTAACAGCAAATATATAAAGGTAAGCAGCTCGCTGTAATTCTACTTACTTATCTAGCAGCAGCGTTTGTGTGTATTGTGTGTATTGTATGAGGTATTGTATGAGGTATACACACATAGGAAAAGAGTTCAGGAAGTGTCAGAAAGTTCTCTTTGGCTTTGTTCTCTTGTCAGTAATCGTGCGAAATACTTTCCCCCTCCTCTCCTTTGCTGTTCCATCATTAGATCCTGCGCTACACTCTGGATAAGAGCGGTTTGGAGAGAGTCAAAATCATCGCCAGTGACAACATGTGGGAGCCAATAACTCTTTGTGTCCTTCTGGATTCTGAACTCAGGAGCGCTGTGGATGTGCTTGGGTAACACACACACTCCCACTTTCAAGTACATTAATATCAAGGACCAGATAAGGAGTAGGGCCATTTTTTTCCTGTAAGAAAAGTTTTAATACTTCTTGAAATGATATACAAGTCCTGAATGGTTCGTTGTTGAATTTATGTAGAGACATTTATTTAACATTTGTGGAAGGAGTCTCCAGTGTCAGTGCTTTATGACAGGCCATCAGCATAGCTATCTTAGTTGAGAATTTGATCCTAAAATCTTAATTTAAAAAAAAATAAGTAAAATAAGTAAGAGGAGGAAGCATTGAGAAACAGCAGGAGGTGTTTCGGTCTATGCCAGGAAGTAAAGGCTTGATCCATGTCACAGCCATTTTCTATGAAGAAGGTGTGTCTTTAAGCCTGTATAAGAACTATTTTTTCCCTAAAGTGAATTTCCACGTCAGCCTGGCTTATGATATCGAACTGGCTAACAAAAATCACATGAATCTATATGAATGTCCATATATTGACTTGTACAGTGTATAGACTCTAAACTGCACCTTCTGTGCTGAGTGATCTGCATACACATACTGTATATTTGAGAACCTGTGTGTGTGTGTGTGTGTGTGTGTGTGTGTGTGTCTGACTTGCGTGCAGCGCTCACTATCCTGGAACAGTCACGGTACCCGAAGCCTTGGTCCTGAAGAAGCCTCTGTGGGCTTCCGAAGACTACAGCACCTTCAACGATGATGTGGGAGGAGGCTGCTGGGCGCGAATCCTCAACCGGAACTACGTTAACGGCAGGATGACTGCGTACGGCTGCGCTCTCACATCTCATATATACTTTCTTATGCTCTTTCTTATATCTTACGCTCGTGTCCCAGAACACAACGAACTTTTATTTACCTTTTCCTTATAACTAGTGCCCTCTAGTGGACAACGTTCTGTATCCGGCCAGTCAGAGACGGAAATTATACTGCGTTTATACCTATTGTTACTATTTATTTGTCACATATACATTACAGCAGAGTGAAATTCTCATCTTCGCATATCAGAGGAAGTTAATGATTTAGGGTCAGAGGGCAGGGTCAGCCATGATACAGCGCCCCTGGAGCAGAGAGGGTTAAGGGCCTTGGTCAAGGGCCCAATAACGGCAGCTTGGCAGTGCTGGGGCTTGAACCCCAACCTTCTGATCAGTAACCCGGCGCCTTGACTGTTGAGCCACCGCTGCCTCAAACATAGCTATAAACTAAAGAAAGTCATTTTTTACTTATTGGTTCTAACCCAGTAGAATCCAACGACTATCAAAGTATTAACTTCAACTCACATACACACTGTACAGTATAGTCTTTTTGCTGTATATGGTTTCTTTCATTCCTGATAGTCTAGCTTTAAACATCCTACTTCTAAATAATATTAGGACAAAATCTGAATCTAACAGGTTACCCTCAAGGTCAGTGAGGTCGTATTTGGCACATAGCTGGTTAGTTAGTTAGCTGCGTAACGTATTAATATTCAGCCACTGCATTCTCTTTCATTTTTAGTCCAACGTCATGTGATGTGTATTTAGTTATGTTCATCTGAGTTACACTGAGGAGAGAAACTGAGTATCTGCCTGGCTCAGAATGCTTCAGTTTCACGTTAGAACAGCTGTAATAAAATGTTAATGGTTTGGAGTTGATTTGAAATAATAATAATACCGACTCTGGGTCTTGTTAGCACTATTTCCTGGAACCTGGTGGCCAGTTACTATCAGGATCTTCCATTTGGGAGAGACGGGCTGATGACTGCTCAAGAGCCATGGAGTGGAAATTATGTCGTGGAATCCCCCATCTGGATAACAGGTGTTTTATTATACACTGTATTTAACAGAATCGAAGATCAGCCTAAAATGCATGTCTTGGACGCTAAGAAAAATGTTATCTCCTAGCCC
Organism: Pangasius macronema; assembly: GCA_037577455.1. NCBI lineage: Eukaryota > Metazoa > Chordata > Actinopteri > Siluriformes > Pangasiidae > Pangasius > Pangasius macronema. The sequence continues at coordinate 24,038,194 of CM074954.1, forward strand.
ACACCACACAGTTTACTCAGCCTGGATGGAAGTATCTGCAGACTGTAGGGCACCTGGAGTACGGTGGGACTTACGTAGCTTTGACGGATCAGAATGGAAACCTGACTATAGTAATAGAGACCATGGTAAGATTTTCTTTTCAGGATAGTCCGCTCAGGAGGTAGCGTTTTGTAATTTACACTAGAGTGATTATACTGTATATAAGATTCCTCAGGGTTAAAATTGTGAAAGAACGGTTCAGAGAGCATGAAGAATCATTTTCACACATGTATTGGCACCTCTGAGTGCTGACCTTAACCTCAGTGAAAGGCTTTATGATGTGCTGGAGGAGACTTCACAGAGCGCTCACCTCTTTCACTGTCAGTACGAGATCTCGACCAAAAATTGATGCACCTCTTGCTGGAAATAAAATCACAACATTTATGTTGATTCGTTGAAATGAAATCAGAAAAGAAATCATCCTATGAAATGAATGAATGAACCATTCAATGTAGAAACATTATAATCACTCTAATAATGATCCATTAGACTCTTATGTATTTGCCTATTGAAATCTAAACAGCCATTTTATTTATTTTTTTTTTTTTGGCCGGGCCGTGTACCTTGCTAATGCATTTTTTTCTTTCCCCCCCTCCCTTCTTCAGACTCATGATCACTCTGTGTGCATACGGCCTCCTCTGCCTCACTATGACGTCACTCCGCAGAAAGCTACGTTCTCTTTAAAGGGATCGTTTGTACGTATTATCGAACATTCAGTCATTTAGATTATGGCAATAATTCAGTTTCCTTTCTTAAGCAGAGTGCTCTGTTTTGCGTGCAGGCCTCGGTTAGTGAACTGCAAGTGTGGCATTCGAAGTTTGATTTCAAGACGAAAAAGCCGGTCTTCTTTCAAAAACTCGATCCTGTAAAGGTAAACTGAATGAGTAAATGTTTAAAAGGTAGGGTTTCATGGGAAAATATATTATTTTTCCCATATAAATGTATTATTTATAATTAATTAATTATTATATTAATTAATCTATTATTTAGAATAATTATATATAAATTATATAATTTTTTTGGAATATTTTAATATTATTATTATTATTATTATGATTATTATTTTTGCACTAGCGCTATGAGACTACAGTCAGCTCTAGAAGTATTGGCACCCTTATCCTTATCAATTTCTTTCTTTTTTTTTTTTTTTTAACAAAACACACACTTCTTAGCAGCCTTATAAATTCTCATTAACAAAACGTAACTGAAATGTAATTCCCCTGCTTATATTTTACTTTTAACTATTTTATATTTTACTTAAGTTCAGTTTAAGTGTTCAGGAACTCGTAAGCGGTCATCCGTTTTTTTTTTTTAAGCCAAATTCCCATTAATCATTCATAAACATGATGACTAGCGAATAAAATGAATGTTCATGAACCAGGCAATTGGTGTAAAATAGCTACACAAATCCATATCCATTGTTATGTTTTGAAAAAACATCTTAGAATAGATTTACTTCAATTACAGGTTTGATTTCTCTCATATTTTCTACACAGACATTTTTTTCCTAAATCCCCCCCCAATCCATCTTCACCAAGCCAAGGGTGCCAATAATTCTGGACCTAACTAACAAGCACGAGAAGTCTGTCTCACCCAAAAGCTTGCTGATGTGATTTAGCTGAAAAGCTGAACGTTATACAGTTGATGATGATGTGGTTGAAGTTATATGGTAAATAAACTTGAAAAAAGTCATTATTTAAGTCATTATTTAAATCATTTAAATCATTATTGACAATATCTGAGGATTTCCAAACCTACAAAAATGCTTAATCTGCCTGTTAGTTCAATACACCTTGTATATATATAAAACGTGCTGTAATGAAATCTGACCATCACAGGTATCTAATGGGACCTTCAGCTTGGACCTGGATGTTGATGAACACATGTGTGAGTGGTGGTAATGGTGTCCTATATTTCCCTCAATAGGTCTCGGAGGAGGGAGGCGAGGGAAGGGATTAAAATATTCAGACGACTTCAGTGTCAGTATGTGGGCATGTGTTTTTCTTATTAATTTATAGCTTTGCATTTGAAGTGAAGTGAAGTGACTTTGTGGTCAAGTGTGGTGAGCCATACTCGGAATTTGTGGTCTGCATTTAACCCATCCAAGTGCACACACACAGTAGTGAACTCACACACACCCGGCGCAGTGGGCAGCCATTTTAGCTGCGGCGCCCGGGGAGCAGTTGGGGGATCGGTGCCTTGCTCANGACTCGAACCCACCACCTTCAGGTTCACCTTCAGGTTACAAGTCCGACTCTCGAACCATTAGGCCACGACTGCCCCCTGTGTCACAGAAGCACGTCTTGGCAACTGGACTTGGGTTTATCGCTGTTGCCACAGCAATTTGACAACAAATTATTAATTAATAAAGAATACTTGTAACCTGTAAGTTACAGCTGTACCTATGTTGACTCCTTCCAAAAATGTTAAATTCCAAAAAAATGTCACCATATCATCACGTTTCTGTGTTGAATAACAAATTTGTTTATTATTAGGCTTAGATTATGGGGCTGTTGCTACAGAAACATTTTCAGGTTTGGGATAAAGTGCCTATTCCAATATCCGTCTCCGCTTTCTAAAAAGGAAACCCGTACTTCTCCGAGGCGCCGCACTTCGCCGATCAGACCGGAGTGTTTGAATACTTCATGAACCTGACGGACACCGGCGATCACGTGTACACGCTGCGTCAGGTGCTCACTCAGCGGCCAATCACGTGGGTGGCGGATGCAGATCAGACCATCAGTGTCATCGGAGACTATACCTGGTGCGTACTGGGAGATTTGATCACACTGTAGAGTTCAGGTTGCTGACACAATTACATGTAAAATGTCCACAGAAGTGCAGCATATTTTCATTTTCATACAATACATACAGTAGAAGATTAACATACATCAGCAATGCAACAAGGATTATTACAAAATTCAGGGTTTTTTGTTTTTGTTTTGTTTGTTTGCAGAAGCCCTGATGCTCTTTCTTTCTGCAGGCAGAATATAAGTGTCTCCTGTGAAGTGTACATGGAGAACAAGTACACAGGAGGTGTGTTTGTGGCAGCGAGAGTGGATAAAGGAGGAGGATCGATCCGGAGCGCACGGGGAATCTTCTTCTGGGTGTTCGCTGACGGAACCTACAAAGTCACCAATGACCTCAGTAAGCCAAAAAATGAATAATGGAGGTAATAAATGAGGAGATGAAGCTAGTGGGTGCAAGTGTTGAGGATGCAGAAGATAGGGATAGGTGGAGAG
>CM074954.1:24056015-24089843 GCA_037577455.1 Pangasius macronema
GCAGAGAGCGCTGGTCATTCACTCCCCCACCTACAATCCCTGCCGGACCCGAGACTCGAACCCACCACCTTCGGGTTGACCTTTGGGTTACAAGTCCGACTCTCAGACCATTAGGCCACGACTTGAGACAATGACTGCATAATAAAACACTGCAGACACATGCTTTGGTTGTTTTTAGTGATGCTACTAAGTGTGTAGCTGCGGAAAGGACGTTTTAGAAGCACTAAAAATGTAGCACTCAAAGATATTCATTTTCCTTTTCTTCAAACCATTATAGTAAAGTCAAGAAAGGCTGAAGGTAATTTTATCAACTGGTTATGCAATACAACATAATTAGTAATTATTTGACCTATACGGTGCATATGGCTAAAAAAAATAATTCCAGACATGTTTTTCTACGTTACTGTGCATCTGAGTGTTTCACGCGATTCATCCTTTCTAGATTCTCCTGTTCCAGACCATATGTTGCCTTATGAGATGGAACTGGGACGCAGTCCATCCCTTGAAGCTCTTCTTACTTTTGTGTTGGAGAAAAGATTGCGTCCATCTATACCTCATCTGTGGACCAGAGTCTCCCAGGTACACAGTCCTTATGCAATATTTATGCAGGGAAAGTTTGGCATATTCAGGGATGAGTTATGCGGCCTGGGATCTTCATTCAGATTGCTAAAATGTTTGTAAATCTTCTGGGCTCTCCTTCAGATTATTAAAATCATTAGCTCATGTCCCAGAGGATGCCAGATTTTTCTTGACTACATGCGTCCGATACTGTGTTTATTTAATAGCGTTTACATCACTGCCTTTAAGCACTTGCCTTTAAGCCTGAAGTTTTTAAGTGAGTCTATTTTGAAGTCATCCATACCTCCATTCGCAGGGATTACCTCTCCATGAGCTCCTTGAAGATTGCTGGGATCACGATGCAGATGCAAGACTCACAGCAGAGTGTGCGGCCAATAGATTAGCTTCTTTAACGCTCTGATCTTGCTTTGTAAAGACTGAAGTCTGTGGGCAAATTTACCATTGCTGAACATTATATTAGGTGATGAACTGATATTAGTGAGTGTGAAGTGTTCACGTTTCTGTGAGGATGTTTGCTGTACAGGGAAACATTATGGCAGAGAATGGTGTAAAGAAGATAAAAAGAAGATTGTCTTCATTGCATGTATTTCAGTATGCAACCTTGAGTTAGTTAGTGCTGTTATATTGGTGTTTAATAGGAGGAAGAAAATCAGGTTTTGCTTTTAATCCCCCAAAAACGCCCACCGTTTCATATTAATGAGAAATCCAACATAGAAGTAGTGTAGAATTTGTTGGATTCAAATTTCCAGAATGCACTGCAGTTTTGAAACACAGTTTCTGTCAGCTTCGACACGTTATATACTTTTTCGTGCTGCTTTGCTAGATGTTCGAGCTCCTAGGTTATGGTGTAACGTCTCTGCTTGCAGAATAAAGAATTAACCCTCTCTGACATCATTGTTTTGCTGACATCATCTTTTCATTTATTATAGTTATTTTAATACCTTACTAAAATATAAAAAGGACCCATAAATCAAGAACATTTTCAACCTGCGAATGAAGGAGTTGACTGAAGCTGTGGCTCTGGAGACCTGACACCTGGGGCTTGAGTAAGCACTTTATCCTGGTCAGGATTACAGTGAGTCCAGAGCCTATCCCGGGAGCACTGGATGGGAAGCGGGAATACACACTGGAGGGAACACCGGTCCAACACAGTACACTTTCACACACTTATTTACACAAAGCGGTAAATATAGAGGGCCAATTCACTTACAGGCATGTTTTTGGGAGGTGGGAAGAAACCAGAGAACCCAGAGGAAACCTACATGGACATGGGAAAACAAAACTGAGACTCGACAGGATCACAGGATATCTTCAAGATAATCTTCAGCTGTCCAGTTTGGATGAGTGTGTGCCCATGACAGCTTCAGATTCCTGTTCTTGGCTGACAGGACTGGAACCTGATGTGATCTTCTGCTGTTGTAGCTCATCCACCTCAAGGTTTGATGTTTTATGCATGCTGAGATGCTTTTCTGATCACCACGGTTGTAAAGAGTGATTATATTAGTTACTATATCCTTCCTGGCAGCTCAAACCAATTTTCCTCTGACCTGTTTTATCTACAAGGCGTTTCCACCCACAGAACTCACAGTCTTGTTTGTTATTCGCACCATTCTGTTTAAACTCTAGAGACTGTTGTGTGTGAAATTCCCAGATCAGCAGTTGCTGAAAAACTCAAACCAGCCCTTCTGGTATCAACAGCCATGCCATGGTCAAAGTCACAGATATCAGACTTTTTCCTCATTCTGATTTTTGATGTGAACAGTAACTGAAGCTCTTGACCACTTGACCTGTATTTGCCTGATTTTATGCATTGTGGTTGGCTGTGATTAGGCTGATTATCTGCATGAATGTGCAGGTGTACAAGTGTTCCTAATAAAGTGGACAGTCATGTCGATTTACAATGATCCTTTTTTTTTCGTCGTAAATTAAATGGCATTTGGGTTTTTATTCCCTCTTCTCTTTCTGTTTATCATTATACATTTATCACAAACTTTCTCAACGCGAGAACGTGAATTCAAAGCTTCGGAGTCGACTCTGTCCGCCTAATGCCTCGAATCACAGAATCGACTCTTCAAAGAATCGGCTCCCAGCTCTAGTTGCGAAGCAACGCAACTTAAAAAAAAACAATATGGCTGCAGAAACTGAGGAACTTTCCCACCTCTCTAAACGCGTTTTTATCAATAATGTGGACAAATATACTTCAAAATATATCGCAGAGGTCAGTTTTCTTTCATGTTATAAATCTTATTGTAAATTAGACTCCATTTTATCGAAGTGAAACAGTCATAGTTAGCTTGCTGTGTAATGTTAGCTAAGTAGCTAGTTTCACACATGATTATTTGTCTGTTATAATGATAATAACACGATGAACAAACTAAAAAAAAAATAAACAATTGTTTACATGAATGATGAATTTGGATGAGTATTAAAAATAAACATCAAAATCCCAAAAGATGAATTCCTCTTACTTCTTTTAACTTAAAATTGAATCTACAGTTGTGTTGAATAAACATTTTCAATTAATTTTAACAACAACAACAACAACAACAACAACAATAATAATAATAATAATAATAATAATAAAACATCTTATTTATCTGTTAGTAAGTTCCAACCACACGGTGTGTGTGTAATCGATGATACGGTGAAGATTTCCGTAAGGACGTGTTTATTTAACATTGATGGAAGGAGTCTCCAGTGTCAGCGCTTTGTAACAGTCAGAGCTGTAGTAAAGCTATAGCTTTAAGCTTTCTGACATCTTCAGGACAGAGAGGTTTGCAGTTTGCAGTTTCTCTGGCACATCACGAGCTGCTTTATTTTTTTTTTGCCTTAATAGTTTCAAGAGAGAGAAATAAAGCGAAACTGGGAAGGACTGAAGGAACGACTGTTTGTTTTGCGGACATTTCCAGAACGTTAACTGTAACTATAATGGGTAAAAAGTACAAAGTGTCATTCTTTAAATGAAAAATTGTAAGAGTTCGCAGATTGTAGTGGTGTAAACACGTCGGGATGTGCGGTTATTGGAAACAAATCGCCTTCAGGGTGACATCAGTAACTCTCCTTTACAACAAGTGCGCTTTATGAACACGATTTCATACCTGATCACGTATTTCAGTATATTTTAGTTGTACTTTTCTTTACTTTTGACGTTTCTTTCTCACGCACCCAGTTTTTGTCTTCGTGTGTTGCTGGAGCGTCCCGTGTCGCTGAACAACTGGAGGATGAAGAGAAAAGTGAGTCATCCCAAAAAGACACTTTCCAGATTGTTGGAACCGTTTCTGGGAAAACCGAGGAGAAGTCCAGTTTTGCAGTCGAAGAATATACTGTGAGTGAAATCTCTGAGTAATCCGTGCTTTAACTAGCCTGGTGGATGTTCTTTTATTGATTATTTATCTTACCTGTTTCTGTAGAACTTGACACGTGAAGAGCTTTTCCGCCACCTGATGGAGTCGGACGTCATCATTTATAACATTTACGACGAGCATGCTGATCAGATAGACGAAGCCTCTTGGGCCGTCTCAGGTATTTTCAATAAAATGTTTACTGTGTCTTAACTATTTCTTCTAACCCTTTATTAAAAGATTTGTCTTGTTAAAGCTCTTCACAAAGAAACTGATGCATTTCCTGGACCAAAGACGTTCATCTTAATCTCCTCGGTCATGACGTGGGCTCTGACTAAGAGCCATGATCCAGTAAGTGTGGAACTCATCACATAGCGTGACCTTAGCCATACTTCTTATGAGTACATTGTGTTTTGTTTTGTTTTTTTAATTGAATTTGAATTAAAGAACGATCCAGAGATTTCTTTTACGGAAGAGGACTACAGGAGACGGAAAGCGCATCCCAACTTTAAAGATCGTATCTCCGTGGAGAAGCTTGTGGTTAAACTGGGAAAATCTGTGAGTTTATTTGTTGGAAAGTCTTAGATCATACGTGTGCAGTGACAAGATTTGTTTCACCGCTTGCAGTTTCCTTATTGTTCATCGTATCATAAATTTCAGAATCTGTCCCAGTTCTCTACTTACGTGGTTGCATCTGGACTGCAGTATGGAAAGGGAGAGCAAGCGTTTCATTTCTTTTTCAAGGTAAATCTTGTGCCTGCTGTAACTGATCACTTTATGTTTTAAGTACATCTTCTATCGTGTATTTTAGCAATTGTTTCACGATGAATCAGCGTCCGTCAGTGTGTGACTGAGCGTTTCTGACACTGCTCTCTTTTAGACATCGTGGCTGGGAGAGGAACGGGAAGTGCCCATCTTCGGAGGCGGCTCCAATATCGTTCCTGCTATTCACATCAGTGATCTGGCAGGGTCAGTAGTGATGGACAAAATGTTCTTAGTGACTCTTTTAAGTGAATTGACTGAACTGATTCTCAAGCACAAATGAATCAAAAGTGGCAGTTTGATCAGGTCCGACCCCCAGGATGAAGCCAGTTCAAATCCTGAACGAGTCACAACTCATTAAATTCAATTCACTAAAACGTGTAGTTCAGAAGAATTGAATCACTGAAGTGAGTCGTAACACATCATCATTATCGAGAAGTTGATAATATAGTGATGTATTGTATTGCTTCCTGAAAGATTGATGATCTCCGCACATTTGTTTTTCATTTTGTTTTGTTTTTTTTTTCCCCCCAAAGGATTGTACAGAATGTAATCGACCATAAGCCGAAGCCGCGGTACTTTCTTGCAGTGGATGAATCACAGAATTCCATTGCTGACATTATCAGCGTGAGTTTCCCTAATGGGAGTCATTTTATTTTATATTCTTACATACTGTTCTGCTGCTCAACCCTTTCTCTTTTGTTCCAGGCAATAGCATTGGCGCTCGGCTCAGGAAAAACCCAAAACGTTCCAGAAGAGGACGTATTTCTCTCAGAAGAACTGACAGTAAGTTTAGCAAATTATATTAAAAATGCAGTGTTTTGAAAAAACATAAATTCCAATATTGCTATGAAATAGCACTAAATTTGGGGCTCTTTTTTTAAAATGTTCTGGTCTTGAAATTAGCCCCGCCCCTTTTCCTTATAAGGAAAACCACAAGGCTGAATGCGGTGTGGTCAGGTGCAGTTGTTTTAATTGCAGTTTGCCTCATAGGCAGCAGAGAGCGCTAGAAATGACCAAAAGTTCCTTTAATTTCAATAATAAACCATTCAGTGCACGAAGTTGCTGTAACTATAATTTTACTGATAATGGCTAACACATTTTTTTTGTTGTTGCTGTCGTTTCTCAGCAAGCAGAAATTGATCATTTCTTCGTCAACCTTCGAATGGAAGCCATTTTTTTCACAGACAATTTCAGTATCAACTGGGTTTCAAAGAGAGGCATTGTTGAGAACATCGACCAAGTCGTGGAGGAATACAAGCTCACCCGAGGCCTGCTGGTACGCGACTGACAAAGTGCGACTGTTAGGATTCTTAAACGTGTCCATATTTACATCAAACCCTGTTTGCATTAGTACTGAGAGATTGATTTTTTTTTCAGCCTGTTCGCATCTGTCTCTTGGGACCTCCTGCTGTCGGGAAAAGCACCATAGCTGAAAAGATATGCAAGCACTACAAACTGCACCATGTAAAACTCAAAGAGACCATCACTGAGACTCTGGCTAACCTGGTACGTGTCCCGCTAGCGCATTTTATCAATAAAGAAACCTTACTATATACTGTAACCGGTTTTGCTAGGTGAGTGCCAGGATTTTCAAAACCAAATGTTTCCCTGATGGTTGCAATCAGGAGCTGCGTGTCCGCATAGAAGAAAACAACGAGGACGACGAATCACATGAAGCCCAGGAGCTTTTGGAGACACTGAAGAACAACATGGACGAAAATGGAGGTAATGAACGAATATTTCAAACCAATGCCCAATGATATTCCTGTTGGCTTTTTATAAACAAACCTTTATCCAGATAAGACTTTAATGGAAGTGTATCATGTCTTTATTCAGGCCGGTTGGATGAGCAGTATGTTATCCAAATCATGAAGGACAAGCTGAAGACTAAACCATGTAGAAATCAAGGATTCGTCCTGGACGGCTTTCCGAAGACATACGAGCAAGCTAAAGAGCTATTTTATGGTAGGACGAATAATAACTTCATTTAATTTTAACAATTTATTTCATCTGGTTATAACATTGTTTGTTATATCGCGCAGCCGAGGATGACAAAGCTGTAGAAGAGCGGACCGATGTCAAAATCATCCCAGGTGCGTAGATTCATGGGAATGTAAATGCAGAGAGTTTTCCAGTGCTGGTTATGCTAACACTCGTGACTGCTCCTGCACTTCTCTCTCTCTCTGTGTGTGTGTGTGTGTGTGTGTGTGTGTGTGTGTGTGTGTGTAGAGTTTGTGTTCTCTCTGGATGCCACCGACGAGCTCCTGAAGGAACGTGTGCTGAACCTGCCTGAGAGCGTGGTGCAGGGAACGTCACACTCCCTCGATAAGTTTCTCCCACGACTGGCCACGTTCAGAAAAAACAATTCGGAGGGTGAAACTGTGCTAAACTACTTTGAAGATCTGCTGATTCACCCTGAGCGTATAGGTAGACCTCAAAGATAGACATCAGTACAGTTTCTCTACTGACACAGTTTTCACCAGAGCTTAAATTTGACAGCCATTCAGCATCTGTATCAAGTTGTCCGAACAAACATGCTTGTCATTGTTTTCATTGCCATTGCAGTTCATGCTATGGGCAACAGAGGGCTCCAAATTTACAAAATGCTCCTACTTTTCTAGAGATCAACTCTGATGACCCAGAGAATGTTCTGGTGATGGAGAAGGTGATGGAGATTGTGGGGAAGGTCAGGAACTACGGCCCCACTGCAAAGCATTTGGAGGAGGAGCGGAGGCAGGCGGAGATCAGGCTGAGGGAGGAAGAGGAGGCGCGCCAGGCCGAAGCCAAGCGCAGAGAGGAAGAAGAGGAGGAGCAGAGAGCACAGTGCTGGGAGGAATGGGTACAAACACGTTCACTACACTGGGGTCTGGATTCATTCACTAAAGAACAGCCAGGGTTCTTCGCATGAAGTGATGATTCATACCCAGATATTTAGAAAGACTCACTATACACAATGTGGCCAAAAGTTTGTTTACACGTGACCATCATATCCATATGTGATTGCTGANTCAGGGCTCTGTGCAGGACACTCGAGTTCTTCCTCTCCAACCTTCACACACCATGTCTTCATGGAGCTCGCTTTGTGCACAGGAGCATTTTCAAGATTTGCTGGAACAGATTTGGGCCTCTTAGTTCCAATGGAGGGAAACTGTAATGCTACAGCATGCAAAGACATTCTATACAATCGTGTGCTACAGACTTTGTGGTAACAGTTTATAGAAGAACCACATATGGTCAGGTTTCCACAGACCTTTTCCATATAGTGTATCTCTGGCTCTATCCCACCACCCTGGAACATTACTCCTCCTCACAACAGAAATCGCCCTCACCAGAGTATTATCATAGCTCTAGTGTGTCACTTCCTGGTTACGTTTTACTTTTAGAGGATATCAGACTAGCATATGCAAATACACAATGCGAAGTCTTGCCATTCCAAGCCTTTGTGTGAGTTCTTGTTCGGTTCTGAATCCTATTACCGTATGTTGGCCCTTTACCTTGCCATGTGGTAACCCTTTTCAAATTGTCTTTGCCTGCTTTGTGTGTTTATCTTTTTATGAATAAAATCCTCCTCCATATCAACTCAGTCCTGTATGGCACACAACCCACACTTCCGATTTGATTCCCAAGGTTCCTACACATTCCATGTATATTTCAGAGTATGTTGTTCATATCTATTTATTGCAGCTAAATTTTATAAAAAGTCTTGCTGACGAAAGAATATTAGGCCACGCCCACTTTTGACATCAGCAACTTCAGCTGGTTTTAAAATGTTTATTGAGGTTAATTACTGAAAGTTTTATTTTCCTACGTTAGATAAATATATCCAAATTGTTACGTGAGATTTTCTAGTATTGTTGTTGTTTCATTTTGCCGCATTGTTGCATGCTTGCCTCTGTGTGTGTGCGCGTGTGTGCGCGTGTGTGTGTGTGTGTGTCAGAACCGGCGCCTCCAAGACGTGAAGCAGCAGGAAGAGGAACTGTTGATGAGAGAAGAAGAATCTGCCAGGCAGTATCTGATGTACACTGTGATGCCCGTTCTGTCTCAAGGCCTGATTGAGTTGTGCAGAATCCGACCAAATGATGCAATAGACTTCCTGGTAGGTTTTCTCACTCTTCGTTGACATGTTTCAGGGTTCCTATATACTGTGTATATAGTGCGAATGAATATACAGCAGTATGCATTCTGTGTGAAAACATTGCTTTCTCAATATCTGATATGTTTCAGGCTGAATATCTCCTCAACAACAACCCAGAAATGGAATAAAGCACATCTGAATAAAGGATAATTGTGGGTATAAGACAAATCAAATGCTACAGGACACGATGTTACAGGAAATAAGCGTCTTCAGGGTGCCAAAAGTAACACATCTGGCCATTCAACACCACCCCGTTGTTGATTGTTTTCCTATAACAGCATGCCCCGTTGTGCTCTAATTGCATGTTCATTATAGTCAGATTGTAAAGTTTCTCTTTTCTGACTTTGCTGTTTGTGTACCTGTCTATTTAAAAGCTTGCGAAACCAACAATAAAAGCCAGCTGCTAATTAAAAGTTCATTAACGATAATGTATTTGGGAGCGCTTGATAACTAGAAAAGTAGACATGGCACCGCATAATTGCCTTGATTTGCCGTACAGTTTCTAAGGACCGATGTAACAAATGGCGGATAATTAAATATTTTCATACGCGAGTCGGAGAGCAGGAAATTAATTACATCGGTAAACAGAAATTATTCCATTCAGTTCATTGTTTCAGGAAGTTGTTAGTTCACAGCGCTGAACGTGCTAATAAACTTAAGTCGTTATTAAGAGTCAGTACCTTAATGGACTTTGTTATTATCATCATTTCAAGTGTAACTGAAAAAAAGTCTTTCTACTCCCTCCGTGTTCGGTGGGTAAAGACTATCACAGAACAACATTACAGTTCTTTAATTTCACGTAGCGTTCCCTATGTATCAGGAGCCAAATAAATACGCATCGGTTCAGCTAGTATATTAGCTTCCTCTGTAAAAAATGTGTGCTATAAAAGCATCAAACAATGTTACTGAGCTAAAAATGAAGGAGCAGTGAATTGTCACAACTTCTTAGTGTCGAGTCACAGCTTTCCACCTGCTTTTATTTATTCTATAACAACACGCCGTGTTTTAGTTCCAAACCTGTCCCTGCCCCTTTCTTATCATTGCTTTGTTTCTCTAATGTGTACACCTGTTTTGTGTTGTTCCCTAAATCAGCTGTATTTATACCCTGTTTTCTCCATTCCCCTTGGCGAAGTCTTGCCGTTCTGAGCATTGTTTCTCAGCGTGTTGTGTCCAGTTTCCCAGCTCTGGCTTGTATTATCATTTCCGAGTATGGATTTCTCACATTCGGATTCTCGGATTTCCCAAAATTGGGAATATATATTGTATTGTATGTTCTGCATATTTTAACATTTCTATTCTATTTATTTCTGTTAGGTTGCTACATGTTTTGTCCGACTTCTGGAGCAGTGCCATTGATTGTAACAGTAGCATCCTTCGTTTGCCAAACGCTCTTTTCTTAGGCTGGTGTGGTAGGTGTCAGCATGTGTTATTGTCCATTCAAAGGCGTAACAGAAGCTCCGTATTTCTCACCCTTCACTGATCAGATCACTGCAGATCAGTACTTAAATCAAACTGACAGCAGTTCTGAAGTACCGAATGCAATACACATCACATCTAATAAATGTAAGCTCACTATTTACCTCTGACCTCTTTTCGTATCTGTTAAACAGCTCTTTGGATACGTTTGGTTGTAAAATTCATACTATATGCCTTCGTCCGATCAGGTCTAGAAGTCCGGGTCATAGCAAATCTTTCTTTCAGTTCTTCAAGTCATCTTTTATTCTCGAGATTTTAGACATTAGACATTCTACCCTGCTCCTTTAACTCGTGACTTGAAACAAAAGTCGTGATTTTATTTTATACATATATATTTTTTTAATTAACGCAAGTCCACTCTGCTCTTATGACTTTAGTCATCTCTGAACTATGAAATGGAGCTTAATTCATCTGCAGCCACAGCTACGTCCGAGCTTCTTGTCTACAGATTGACACTAGATGGCAGTCTTTTCAAAGCAATCAGAGGATATACAGTTTTTACAATCATCTTCATTCACAGAAAGCTACAGAAGTTACAATATTGTTAGTAATAATATAATTATATTATTATAATTATGTTATAATGCAAATATAAGATCACTTAGCTGATATGGCTGGATTATAATACGCATATAATATTAATTTAACTGTACCACAAAGTTACTTGAAGTCACTGGAAGATAAAGAACACTGATATAAACTAGGTGTGTGTTAGTTATTTACTGTGTGTGTGTGTGTGTGTGTGTGTGTGTGTGTGTGTGTGTGTGTGTGTGTGTGTTTACCATAATTTGGCTGTTAAGTTTCCTACTGTTGCTATTCATGGACTTCACCGGCCATCGACAATCAACACACTGGCATTTACAGGTCGAGTGTGTTTTGTTGCTTAGGAACAGCTGTGTGTGTGTGTGTGTGTGTGTGTGTGTGTGTGTGTGTGTGTGTGTGCGCGTGTATGTCTGTCTCAGCGGGACGTCTCCCATGTGAATACCATTATGTTCTCTTCAATCGAAGGAAAGCACATTTTCTTGAACTGCCAATATTTATCATCGGCTGCTTTCTGTCTCTCTCTCTCTCTCTCTCTCTCTGTCTCTCTCTCTCTCTCTCTCTCTCTCTCTCTCTCTCTCATGGGCCTGAAAATGCTTTCATTGATCAGAGGGCACACACTGCTGTGCATTATGACTGATCAAAAAGAACATCGCATCTAAATAATCATTTTCTTTTATGAAGAACAACACAAACTAAACAAACTAAAACTTCTCCAAAGTAAACTTGCTCACTCTTTATTGGCCTGTTCAGGGGCTTTTCTTCTGAAAGGACTGGAACATAAAAATAGTCTTAAAAAGCAGCACAAGTTTGACATTATTATTATTATTATTATTACATAATTGTAAGCAATTAGGTCCTGGTTTTATTATTAATAATAAATTACTAAAAGCCACTAACTGCAAATGTCTAATTTGTTTTTAATTTGTATATGAATCTAATTATAAAAATTATTAATAACATTAAAGAATAAGCAGAATGTGACTGGTACTGTCACACTATTATTATTATTATTATTATTATTATTATTATTATTATTATTATTTTAGGATTAGGCACAAATGTAAGCAATTATGTCCTTGTATTATTATTATTATTAATAATAATAATAATAATAATAATAATAATAAAGTAAACTAATAAAATCCATAACTGCTAAATTCTAATACATTTATAATTTGAGTATTAATTATTATACATATGATTATTATTAACTTTAACACTTTATTTAATAATAATATAAATAATAATAATTAGTTAATCAAATTAATTAAAAGTGTCTAATTGCTAATATCAATAATTTAATAATAGTTAATAAGTTAATAATAATGTTGATAATTATTAACTTTTAAGAATATCTCCCCGAATATCTCACAGGAAGCGAACCTGGACGTGCGCGAGGGCCGGAACTGCGCACCGGAACTCGGTGAGCTGTGCGCGCGCGGAGCGGCGAGCAGACGGCGGAGAGCGCGAGCGCGAGCGAGCGCGCGCGCGCGCACTGGGGCGGAGGCCAGAGGACACGGCGAGGAGCGGAGCGGCCCGCGGCGAGCGCGCGCCTCACGACTGATCGCGCGCAGCATCGTGTTGACAGGAGGAAGGAGGAGAAGAGGGCCGCGGTCAGCGGGGCTGCTGGGAGCGCGTGCCGGAAATCCATCAAAACGGGGGAACACCTCCAAGAAGCGTGCGTCACGCGCACCGCGCTCCTCTCGCGCTGTCTCTTTGGAGAGTCAGTGAAACGTTCCGGTGATTGATGACGGTGTGCGCGCGGGTCACTTGCAGCATTACTCATTATTAACGGCTTGGAAGGCGTTCACTGATTACTCACCTGGATAATAATAATAATAATAATAATAATAATAATAATAACTCCAGAAAGGCTTAAATAAGTCACTAAATAAATTAAACACTTTTTAAAATCCAAGAGGAAAAAACAAAAAGCTTGGAATATATGATGATGATGATAATGATTATTATTATTATTATTATTATTATTATTATTATTATTATTATTATGACAATACTTCTCATATTACACTGCATTGCAGAACTATAGGCATTGTAGCACAAAACGTTTTTATATTCCCAACCATTACAGGCAGTGTAATTCTCTTCTAAAATTATTGGCACCCCTACGCTTACTCGATGGCGTGTAAATTACAGCACTGAGTCGTATCGTTCCTGTCACGTCAGACGCCGTTGCAGCGATGCTTGATGAAGTTCAGGAAAAATGTGCAACAATTTGCTTCTATGGAGCTGATTTTGACCCCAAGAACCAATGCACCTGTGCAACATGCGATTAGTAATCAGAAATCTTGCATATTTTACATGCAACTAATATTCTGGGGCCTTATATGATTTACCGGAAACATTTCAGTAAGGATGTGATCGTGCTAAAAAACTGCAAGTGTATATTTTTATATCCATCAGCTGACTGGAAAAGAAATCCATCTGGTCGAAAGGTTGGAGTTTACACCAAGTGTGAAAGCTCATATTAAATCCAGGCAATAATTTTAAAAAAAATGCAGAAAAAATATATTTTTCTAAAAGATTATTTGGGGTTTCTATAATATTGGCATGTTTTGGTGAGACAATACTTTCATTTTGAAACATTTCCTTTTGTACATATATCTGTCTCTATTTCTAGAATTTTTAAAAATATATATTTTTCTGTGACCTCTTTTGCAGCTGAATCTGTTCTCCTCCAAAGATCCATCCCATCCTCTCACCGCTGACTCTCAGGTGACGGCCGCGGCCTTCTCTGTGCTCAAAATGAAACAAGGTTTGAGATTTTATTCCCCACGTACTGATGTACAGAACATCGCTCCTACCGTCTGTACATCTGTTTCAGACTCTGCCACTTCCAAAGCCACTGGCATCAGAGCTGGAGAGACTGAAACCTTTGTTGAAAACATCAGGTAGATCTTGTGTGTGTGTGTGTGTTTATGTGTGTGTGGTGGGCGACGTTGGCTCAGCGGGGCCTGGCACCATGCTGCTCTGTCAATCTGCCCCTGCCCCGTGCCGAGGGGCACAAACCGGGGGGTGGGTAGGGTGGGGGTGATGGGGGAGAGAGGGGTGGGTTGGCAATCCTGCGTGAAACCCAGATCACATCAGAAAGTGTGTGCGCGTCCCGATCTACACATCTACACACACTTCTCTACACACACCTGTCAATCAAAGCACACATCGGAGTAATCTGGGATTCTCCAAGACGAGTGTTTGAACCTGAAAACTGTACTTTTTCTTTTTTCCCCTCTAAATTTGCATTGCATGGGATTAGACCTCCACCGCTTTTTTTTTTTTCTCCTCCAGTCAAACAATTAAAGATCCATTAAGAAATGTCTCAGCTATGAATTCAGAATCGTTCCTGATAATCTCCTTTAACGAAAAAAATAATTAAACATTTATAGACAAATTGTTATTTAGTCCCTGATTTAATAACCCGAGTTAAGAGAATGAAATATGAATGAATAAAAATTGCACCGTACTAATAAACACATACGAATCATACGACACCGTTTATGTTAAAGGCTCGCAACTTAAATATGATCTCCTTAGCTTCTTTTTCTATACAGAATACATTTCAGAATTTTCCAGGCTGTAAACATGAATCTGGTTTAATAAGTGAGTTTATGGAAGATCAGTAATAAAAAGAAAAAAAACAATGTCCTGTTACATTCAGTAAATACAAGGCTTTTTTTTCCAAAAACAATGCCTAGTTTTATAGTCACACACAGCTCCAAGTTTCCGTGGAGCTCATTTCTTTCTTTAAAGTGGCGTTCAGCGCGGAGTGTAACCCGCTAAACACGCTAATCGCAGTCTCAGATACGAGCTGAACAAACGAGGAGACGTAAACCGCGGCCTCCTCGTCCTCACATATGTTCGTCTTCCCACGCGCCGCGTTTCTCTCCTCGAGCGAGTGAAAAGAAACAGCGTTTTTCTGTAAACTATGCGGTGTTCTACTACATTTACACACACACACTCATACACACTCACACACTTTGGTCTTTCTCTTTGAGCGAGCGAGTATTAGCGAAGGTGGAAGCCTGGCAAACAGGATTGACTACACACCGCTCTAATAAAGTGATCTAGCTAGACTGAAAGAGCGCAAGAGAACGAAAAGGTTGCCGTTTGTTTCGAGGCCATTCACATTTGGAAGCAGGCTCGTAAAAATTGCTTTTTCTGAAAGTGGCACAAAAAAAAAAAAAACGAAACAAAACAAAAAAAAAAACCTCGGCAGGAACATTAGGCTGGAAACAGCAGGGAGGCCAGGGCTTCATTAGGGAGAGAGGCTTCAGCTTTATTACGCGGATGTGGAGTTTATCGTTATTTGCAACGGAATTATTGTTCTTCTACGCTCGCGAGCGTCTGGGTGGGGACTTGGGGAGCTGCGGCTTCACCGTCATTATCTTTCCCGTCGTCGTTGTCACGCGTTAAAAGCGTAGCAGAGCGCCGGTCCGTCTCCGAGGCCGCCGCAGCATTCGCCGCGCACAGATCAGAGATCCTGCTCAGCAGACTCTTCTGGGTTTCAATCAGAAAGTCGTCCTGCGAACAAGAAAACAGCGTGAATATTTAACGCGGCGCGGCTCAGTCGTACCGTTTTTAGTTATTCATCAGTTCGACTTCAGGAGGGATTCATATGTGAAAGAACAAGGCTGTAAACACAGATGCTTCTGCTGAATTTGATGAAGAACAAAAGAAAGAAAGAAAAAGAAACACACACACACACACGCACGCATATACACACATACACAGTAGTAGTGGGTGGGAAGCTGGCTGGCGGACAGCATGGGCGACACGCACACTTCCCTGCTCATAAATTATCACCGGGGATGACGAGGCCTCCGAAGCCACCGGTGTGTTTTTAGCGGTCGAACCCCACCGTGCCAACCTCCCGACCCCAGCGGAGTGATGCCATGGCGATGCCCGCCGTGCCAGCCTGTTTTCAGCAGAGCAGTTAATAAAGAGATTGATTATCAGGCTGTCAGGAAGTGACAGTTGGACAGGGGCCGCTCCCCGTGAGTGACAGAGGGCACGATCGGCTCGCTGCAGCAGCAGCGCCGCGCCACCCGCACAGTGCCAACGCGGGGAGGGAAACCCGCCGCGGGCACAGCCACCGCCTTCTGGAGCAGCAGCTCCACGGCTGCAAAACACACCTCCGCTGCCAGAGTCAGAGTTCGGCTCTGCCATGCGCTCCCTTCCGCTTGGCTCGCACACTCCTCACATATACACACTGAGCTTAGGCCTCGGCTGCTTCTCCAGGAGACTCATCAACATCTGGGCCAGCGCTCAAAAAGTTACGCCGGAAACTTCCCTCACAACTGCTGACCTTTTCTAGGTCAATTATTTGATTGGACGACTCGTAGTGGTTTGTGACCTTCAGACCAGGGCTCGGTGCACGGAGATGTCACCGTCCCACGTTTTTAAAGAGAAAAAGACAAACCTTCGTCCTGTAAAACAGGCATCTCCATTTTCATTCGCGTCGAAATGATATCATTATATCGCTAATTATCAATATTTTCATCGCATTCACATTCACAGCCGCGTCAGACGCACGCTCTTCGTTGTTCTGTCAAACCAAGTTACGGCCCGACCCACTCTCCTGAAACCAATTCTGCGTTCCACTGGGTTCAAGAGTTCAATTTGTTTGTGAGAAGATTCTACATAAACTACACACTCTTTTAGAAATTTCCTGACAGCTAAGAGGTGATTTCTCAACTTTCCAGTCAAAGTGGAATTACGGTCTAATTATAATCATTTATTGACACATCGGAGGAAACTGTTGACATTCCTGACAGTCGCATCTCATTTCCACTGTCACTGTGGCTTTACACTGTTTATATAAAAGATTTAATGGCGACTTCTAGCTACTTCAGTCATTAGTTAGTTGAAGCTCTGTATTCATATTTACGAGTCACTTAGCAACAGCGTTCTCTCAAGTCGAACCATTTAAATGGCGACAATACCGCGTTTGTCTTACGCCGAGAGCACAAAGTTATAATTTACATTTGAATGGAACGAAGGAACTCGGCAAATCGACTGTACGCTAATATTATGAACGACAGTTTTACTAATGTGTCTCTGAAATTCTATAATTATTACAGGTCTGTAAAGACATTTAAACATTACACACTGCACCTTTAATGGTCAATTACACTGAGTTACTAATGAGCTGTTACATTAGTAGGTTGTCTAGCTAGCTTCTTTCAGATTTTCATGGTTTTTAGTTTTGGAACAAGGTTGCAGGTGGAAAAACGTGTATTTTTTCTTTTGGGCGAATTTAAAAATTGTCAGCAGCCTTCAAGTGTTTGTTTTAAACCAATTTCTGCAAATAAAGAGAAAGTGTTAGCACAGACAGTATGTCTGATGTACAGAATCATTTCCGTTTTACGATGTGTTGCGAGATTGTGAGAGGGAAGAAAGTATTTTGGATTATGAAGTAGAGAGCGGTCATAGCAGGTGATGAATTAAAAGAAAAAAAAAAGAAGAAGAAGAAGCAAATTGCAAATACTTCAAATCAGAAATGCGCGCACACCACTGTGAACTTGCCTCCCATGAACAGAGTGAGGAAAAAAGATGAAAAAAATCTCACTTTTGCAAACTTTTGGTCTAGTCTTAGGAATTTTTTTTTTTTTTTGCTGGAAATTTTGATAAGATCTGCCAATAATCCCCCTTATAATTATTTTTACAATCTGACCACTGCTTTATAGACGCATCACAGCTGGAGATCTTGAGTGTCATGGATTTCGAGGCCGTATGAAGTAGCGAAGGTGCACGCTGAAGACGAGGGAAGGATGGGGAGGTGTTTGGAATCGTCCTAATTAATGATTTAACACCTCTCAGGTACATGTACACAGTCAGACACACTTTCGGTCCTGCTTTGTCTGTCCTCTCGGTTGAGATGCTGTCTGCGTGTTACGGCAGCGCGTTTGAAGTCGCGCTCGTCTGTCTCCTGTTGGCCGCGTCCCCCTTTTTTTAATGAAACATAAGCTTTAATAGCGTCACTGGGAGAAGCGGGTGATAAAAGGCGATGCTGCGAGCTAGCGCGCCTGTTTCCTCACGAGCGTACTGTTCAAACAGCGCATTGTTCAAAGACAATGCATGCAAAAGACGCACAGACGGGGGGTGCTGGGTGGATGGAAAAGAGGAACAGAGGGGGGGAGAAAAGCTGCACCCTGTCTTCAGCGAGATCAAACCATCTTGCAGGTAAAATATACAAAATATATATATATAGATAGATAGATATATTTACAACGAAGGGTGCTCCTGATTTGACCAGGATCACAGATGAGGAAACTGTCTAGCGTGACGTGTTAGAGAGCACGAGAGAGACGAGTAAACCATCAGGCCTCGTGATGAAAAGCTGCGTAACGCTCTCCGGGCCTTAAGAATGCTTTGATGGGATGCGATGTTAAGAAACCCTCAGCCTGTGAACGCAAACAGGAGAGGACACAAAGTGTGCGGACGTTGCTGTACTTGATGTTTAAGCACTTTAAAAGCCCACAAAGCTCAGCAAGACCACTTCAGAGGGACGTGCGATCGTGCTACATCTACAGGTATCAAAAACGTTCACCGGTGTCACAAGAAGTCTTTTCAGACTTCGCCGAGCTTCACAGCGGTCGATACTTGTTTGCGAACATCTACAGGGAAAGCTCTCTATCCTACACCAGAACGACGCAGATGGACAAGAGGCTCAGTGGCATGAGCTCCTTCTGGCACCGTGCCACTTATCCAGGCTCTTTTTTTTTTTCTTTGCCAGGCTGCTAAACTAATCGGGATAAAAGCAGGTTCCTGCCGGCCACGAATTATAAAGTCATTAACAAGTACAAATAAGGCTGTGCGTTGAGGGGCAGCGAAAGCAGGCCGACGCAGAGCGCCAGGGGTCTCGGAGCCGAATGAGCCTTTACACAAACACTCACAGGCAGAACCAATCAAACACGATGACTCTGTGTGTGTGTGTGTGTGTGTGTGTGTGTGTGTGTGTGTGTGTGTGTGTGCTCACTGGTCCATTATGATCCATCCATATTTATTCTTGTAATACCTGATAAAGTATAAATCATTCGTATCTCCCCTTATGTGATGCGATTCAAACACTATCTCTCGGTATCTCTTCCTTGATATTATTTAAGGTCTCCATTGCACAACGGCGGTTAAAAAAAAAAAAAAAAAAAAAGGAGACGTTTAAGTTGTTCTGCTCCGGTCTTGGCAACTAAACTAGCTCATTTGTTAGCTCTGCATTCCCTCAGACAGCCTTATAAATGGAGGCACTATCCAATTATTACAGGGGCTAAAAGTAGAGCTGCAGCACGCCAGAGCAGAATCTATCACCGCCGTGCATGTATATATATATATATATATATATGTGTGTGTGTGTGTGTGTGTGTGTGTGTAAAGTTGTACATACACAAAGATTTAAAGTAAAAATCTAAGGTACACATGCTCCTACTGACTTTACTGATCATGTATTCATCGTTTTGTGTGTGTGTGTGTGTGTGTGTGTGTGTGTGTGTGTGTGTGATGTAAAAGGCTACTTTGGAAACTTTCTGATAATTGGCTTCTTAAAAAGGGGGCCTCATTTTTAACTGTGTCACCATGGCTGGTGGATGACAATTAATCTGTTTTCCTCTGTTTTCTTGGCATCTGTGCCAATTACTTTATATGCTAATATATGTAAATTACCAAACATTTCAGATGCCAGTAACAAGTAGGCCTACGCATGCGTCGCGTCTTATTATTATTATTTATTTTATTTTTTTTGCGTTTAAAAAAACGTGTTCTATCGTTGCACTTTTATCCATGTTAATATCAGTATGGACTGGATAAAATAGGAGTGTGACTTAAAAAGAAATGGAGCTGTTATTTGTGAGAAATAGGAATTATTATTATTATTATTATTATTATTATTATTATTATTATTATTAATTTTGTTGAGGAAAATAATGATCTTATTTAAGACGAGTGCTTCATTGCCACTCCATAGAATACAGTATAATAATAATAATAATAATAATAATAATATATGAAAAAAACACAATCCACAATCAAACAAGCTGCAAATTGCATTCCTACTCATTGTTATTAAACATGTCTTATCTATTTTTGTGGCGTTTGATTGTGTTGTGACTTCATTATTATAAGACGCAAAGAAAAGAGCGGCTGATCAAACGTAGCTTAAATAAAATGTACTTAAAATGTCTGGATCTTTCTACTCAATAACATAAAGAGCTGTAATTACCAGCACTTTATTTCCTCCTTCTGTCTCTTATACACACACTGTCGTATTTATCTATCCATCTTATTCCGCACGAACACAACGGAAAGCGTCTCGTCTGCCCCTGACTGTAGATGTCACTGTTGTACACGAAATGGATGTTCAGGCACAGGATCGTGAAATGGATGTGACTCGAAATGAGATTTTTAAGTGTTTCTAATTTGATCTTTTTTTTTTTTTCGCTTTTAAGGTAAAAGTAATTTTGTTCGAGAACATAAGTGTCCACACAAATACCGAGAGAAAGTCTCAGTATACATCGCAGCTGTCCAATCTTTATTTAATTTGAAAATGTAGCCGACTTCAATCATTTTTTTTTTCAATCATTATTTGAGCTCAGCTCAAATCTATGTACAGTTTTATTTAATGTTGCGAAATGTCCAGAAAGCAAGTTATCGCTTACGTTATAGCAGCTATAAAGAGTGCAACAGGCTCTCTTTGTTTTCCTCTCTTGAAGGTAATAAAGAGAAAAAAACAAAAAACAAACAAACAAAAAAAACAAACACTGTAGCGTGTCGTGTTACCAAGAAATAGCAAAGAATCCTGAAGACTTTACTGTGGAGGAAAACCTCCTGCTGTAAAGTGCTGACACTTCTTACGTAAATGTTATAAATAAATAATCAGAAAGCTGCACAATATCAACATTTACACAGTTTTTAAATATAGGTCATCATTTGTAAGTTTTTACTATGAAATCGTCAACGTATTAGAGCTGTCGTCAGAGCTGCTGTTGTCGAATGCTAATCAACACCTTCTGACCAATCGGATTTGAGAGTTCAACAGCGCCACGGTGTGATAAAGTGTAAACGATGCTGCCGTAGATGCGGAATACTATTTCTCCAAAAGAAAAACAAAAACAGCTCCCTTGTCTCAGAAATGACACAAAAGTTTGTAAAATGCCTTTAAACTTCAGCTGACCCAGATGAACAGTTAGTTCCATTTTATTTCTCGACTGATTCTCATAATTAGCACGTTAACATATCGTTAAGGACGACGGGAACGGGAAGAAGATCCGATAACTGTTAGTAATGAGGACACTCGCAGAAAGCGCGGCACGCAAACGTGACATCGTGTCAAAATAAAGTTGCTGCGCTGAAAACAAGCGCACTGTTCCTGAGACATCGTATCTCGCATCTCCCGTCTTTCAGATACATTCGCGTTTCAGCGCACGTACCCGGCGTGCGAATGATGTGCACTTCATGAGGTCCAGCCTCTGCTCCTTCTCCAAAAAAAAAAAAATAAGTATCTTTCAGTCGTCTATTATCAATTTGCTTTCATCTGTGCATTACATGCGGTGTGAAATTTCACCCCAGCACCAGTAATTAAGGTGAGCCCCGGCGCTTAAGAGAGCCGTGATTTGCAGCGATTATCAGGCACGAGTGCTGGAAAACGACCCCGCTGTGACCTCTGGGGCGGACTCGAGTGCTACCGACTGCAGCCGCTGCTTATTTAATTGATCTCCACAGCTTCACATTCAAATATCATGGCAGAACAGAGAAGCTCCAGACGGGTTTTGTTCCCCGAGTGCGGCGGAGAGAGATGATTTTTGTCGTGCAGTTTTGACCCGATGGCTTCTCGTGCCGCAAAACCCTTTTGTTTGTTCACCCCGTGACTCGCGCTACGTCTCTAACATCAGTCTCAGGCATTTAATGAATCTCAGGTGGTGAGATATTAACTCGAGGAGGAGATGGCTGTAATTGTTTCTTGAAGCAAGTGAACATAAAGGCCGGATGTTGTTATTCGCTGGGCTTTGAAAGGAATAAAACACTTAGAGACATGCTGTTGTAGGAAAATAATCAACGGCGGGGTGGTGTGATGAAGCGGAGTCACTGTTTCCACACGGATGATGATTATTTTCCAAATAAGAGCACATCAGAAAGT
This sequence comes from Pangasius macronema, assembly GCA_037577455.1. Classification (NCBI taxonomy): domain Eukaryota; kingdom Metazoa; phylum Chordata; class Actinopteri; order Siluriformes; family Pangasiidae; genus Pangasius; species Pangasius macronema. Next base: position 24,077,998 of record CM074954.1, read on the forward strand.
GTGGTATGCCTCTTATACCATAAAAATAGTTGATTAAACAAAAAAAATCATGCTTTTTATCTGTTTACGGTTACATTTCATGTCCATGAAACAAGTTAGTTCCTGTTATAATTTAGCAGCTATAAACAGCTGTTCCTTCACCAGACTCTCTCTCTTAAAAAAAAAACAGCTTGTCATGTTACTGAGAAACTGTAAAGCATAAATTCCTCCGTCCTGAAGACTTTTCCATGGCGGAAAACCTACTGACTGTTACAAACTGCTGGAACTGGAGACTCCTTCCATAAATGTTAAATAAACATCTTCTTACAAATATCAACATTTATAATGTTTTTTGTTAAATAACAACTTTTTAAAAAAAAAAAAGCTATTTATTAGGCTTGGATTACGTATATTGAACGAACTGTGAACGAGCCGTTACTATAGCAACGGCAACGTTTTAGAACGAACGCATTAAAATAAACTTGCGAGGTCATCTGATTGCTAAAAAAACAAAAGTAGCAGTGGAATTCAGTATAACGAAATGCAGTATTGTACTCAGCAGTGAAAAAGAGCAAGAAACGAGAGATGGAAAGCAGTGAGCTCTGTGCATCGTGAATAAGGAAGAGAGGAAGCGATGGAACCGTGGTGCTGATTTTAATGACTCATTTTAATGCATGCCATGAAGATTAGGAGTCAGTGACGGCAAAGCACCATCTGCAACCTGGATGTATGGAGATGTATGTTCCCTCGCTCTCGGAGTGCGTTGGCATGGCAAGGTTATTCCAGGTGGACGACTGAACATGAAGAGACTTCATTACCAAGAGCAGTAGTGAGGCTCTGAACTGAACGGATCTTCCATTTCTGTAGAGAATATCATCTCCAGCAAAGAGTTTTGAGCACGAATTGTCATCGCGCGGTGTGACGGGTTCGGCTATGAAAGTGAATCATTCAAAAAAAAAAACAAACTTCCTGTCATTAATTATATAGAAGAAAACACTGATTTGCCAGTTAACTTGTCTTTAAACTCTGGAACTGTGTGAGGAATGCAAGCGCTATAAAAGTTTTCCTTCACGATACACAATATAGATCACAATTGTTAGTGTCACCACATCGAAAAAACAGGATTTTATACAAAGCAGCACTCACGAAAGTAATAAAATGTGATCATAATGTTGAATGTAGAAGGTAGGTGTGTAGTAGAGTCTGCAGCGAGAGGGTGTGGTTTAGGGGATGAGCCGAAAGGGTGAGCAACACACCTGTATTTCATATCCAATGCCCTATTTATGCTCTCTCTCTCTCTCTCTCTCTCTCTCTCTCAGAGCAGTGTGTGTGTGTGTGTGTGTGTGTGTGTGTGTTGAGAGCTGAGTTAAGCTGAGAGAGTTTTACATTGCTGCCCGCTGACAGAGCCAAGGGGCATGAGAATCAATAAATAAAATCCAGCATGCAACCTTAATCTAGGTCTGCTACATTCCTTGAGAACACATCCTGTTGAGATTTTTACATTAACATATACCCCAGCACTGTTTAATTCTCGAATCTGATTGGTTGTTCACTTTCTCTAACAGCACCTCCGTCAGTAGTTCCAGCTGCAAAGCAAATCACAGGTTTGTGTTATTGCGCTCATTCTAATACATAATATATATAGTTTCTATAGTCAGGGAATTCCTGTATACTGTATATGCTTCGGATACCATTCGATATAAACTGTGTACTTGTTGACATGGTGAAGTCTTCTGTAAGCAGACATGTATTTAACTTGTAAGGAAGGAGTCTCCAGTGTCAGCGCTTTGTAACAGTCAAGGGTAAAACGTTTTGAAAGACGTTTTTCACCACGGAAAGGTCTTCAGGACAGAGGAGTTTGCTCTTTCTTGTTTCTCGGGAACATGACCCACTAGGCTTCGTGTTGATTGTTTTTTTTGTCTTGTTTTGTTTGGACGAAACTTTGAATGTTTATAGCTGCTATAACATAAATGACAGCAGGAACTAATTTGTCTCATGGGCATTCCACAACAATGAATGTAACTATAAATGGATAAAAATTAATCACACCCTCTACCGATGATTATTTTCCTATAACAGCATGCCCCATTGTGTTTTATTCCTCACATAGTCCATCCCTAGAAATATATATCTTTTCTCAGTAAGGCAATTATTATTACGACAGGTTTGTAAATCCAATAAGCTTGTAATACATACCTCCATTAATTGAATAACTAAGTAACTAAATGAGCGGCTTAGTGTCCACGGCCTCTTAGCAGGAAAATAAGCACCAATTCCATCCTGAGTAGCCACAAAATGTGTGCAAGACACTTATATGACTCCTGGTGAATGCAGCTGGGTTAATATGCACTTGGCTGGATTTACATAAATGAGAACATAATCAGGTTATGGACATTTAGTCCAACTTAACCATGCAAATAAAAGCCTACACGAGACCCCAGAGCCCATTATATCTTTGGTATTTAAAATCCTATAACACATCATCCTTTTGTAACCATTTTACTTCTTTCCCCACCGAGTTTAAAACCATGACAAATTTCATAGCCAAGCAAATTGTAATTTTCTTCTTATATGTATACACACTCCTGCTGATGAGGTTTTTATCGCGAGTGTTTATCCAGTAAAAGACATAGCTGTTAAGGAACTCTTCAGGTATTCATTTGAATAGAGCACGCTGAATGAGTGTGTCTCTAATTGATCCCTGGGGAAACCAAGATGTCTGGGCCCGAAAAACATGTTTTCCCCAATTACGGACACTCATACTACTCTTTTAAATCGAGGCCAGGCAGGCATACATGCAACCACGGATCTGCTACAGCTAACTCGTGTTTCATGTGGGATAGAGCAAGCCCATGAATGTATTTGTCTTCACAATTTACTTTAGTCTTATAACACAGCTAATGTGTGTATCCTATTACAGTCACAATAGATTTTTCTTACAGATTTCTCTCATGTCCCATGTTTCTATAAACACAGGGTTATCCAATAAGATAAGGTTATCTTCAGATAATAATTATTCAAATAAAACTCCCTCAGGATTCTGATTCAAACCATAAAGAAATCTAATTTAGACTATTTGGGGGATTTTTACCGCCATTTTGTCCCAGTTTCTGTAATTTGCCAATTTCCATCCACTACCGAGCTCTCCTGAACACTCGGAGGAAAGTGCTATCGGCCCTCATCCGCATACATGACGCTCCCAGACACCCACGATTGGCCAGCATCGCTCTGATTGACAGGAGAGAGAGTAACTACCCACATATCAAGGCCTATTATGCTATCTTGTACTTCCAGCCACGGATGGCTCTGGCATAATCAGAATCAGATTTTGAATTCCTGACAATAGAGCGAACTCTTTTCCGTTGTGCCTAACACATATTTCCATGTATCCCAAATTTCATTTGAAGTCCATGTTTTGCTGCAGTAGTTTGTTTTGCACTGGTGCTGTGATACTAATGTAGGAAATGTAGCTTTGTAATTTCACCCAAAATATTTGCTGATGTAGTTTTAAGTAACGTAACATTATCAAAGCAGCCATTTTCTAAGTATAGACTTTCCCTACCATTTTACCATCTAAGTTACTTAAAAATGTTTGGCACATTTTGGAGATAAACTTCCATTAGTTGTTAGTTACTTTAGTATCATAGCTCCAGTTTAAGGATAGAAAATGTCCTGGCTGATCAGTCAAATTACGTACATTTTTCATTGAACTATTCCTTTAACTTTCAAGCTACAGAATAAAAGGAATGGTGTGTGGAGTGTGAGAAAGAGAGAGTACCGCTCTCTGTAGGACATGGCATGCGGCGAAGCGATGATGGAGCGATGGACAGCGAGGGACTGATTACCACCGGGGCGTCTCACCTGCTAGCCCATCATCATCTCAGCCCAACGCCAAACAGGTGCCATCCACGAGTATGGAATGGCATTGAGCCGTAGTGTTGGCCTCCAGCGCCAGTGCTGCCACAGTGCCCAGCTCGGCTTATGAGTAAGAGGGCCAGAGGTCAAACCCATGCCTCCTTGCTCAATCTGAACCGAGAGTTCTGGCGAGTCAACTAATGATGGATGCCCACTCTCGCTCCCCTCTGGCCTGGCGTTGGGACACGGGCGCTTGAACAGCTGGCCTGCTTCTGCCCGCCTGGACGTGACAACCTTGGCACTTTATTAGTGGTGCCCGCCATGCCAGCTGATCCTCTCGCAGGGTCCCTGTCATGCTGATGTCTTCATCGCTAAGCAGAGCAGACGCCCGCTCCTGGCAGCCGCTGGAGGTGACAACAAATCCAATTATCTCCCCTCCATGGTGCCCAGGCAGCCTGGGCCGGTGTGACAGGGACGGGGACAGGCAGTGCCCTACTACCTACCCCAGCCAACCCCCTCCACAGATACCCTCTGTGGTCACGCTAACACACCAACGTTCTGCCAATTCAGTCAGGTGGGACAGCGGAACAAATACAGGACTCCTGAGATCCATGCCAGCGATGAGAGACGGAGAGACAGAAACAGAGGGCGAAAGCGAGAGTGTAACGGAGGCAAAAAAAAAAAAAATCTTTCTCAAAGTCACACCGAAAATGTGTCAGCTGAAAGGTGATGGTGTTAATTCATAGCAGCTCTGTTCTTCTCAGCCATTGTTTAGGACTGTGAACCGAGCGCACTTGCTAGCGACACCGGATGCTCATGTGAGAAGCGGCAATGGGAGGGATAGAAATGATCTCAATATATCTTCTTCTCTCTATGATTGATCTGTTCAATCGTCACGATAGAAAAGGAAGTCGAAAAGTTAGTTGTGTACGTGTCTTGAGGCTGAAGACACGGCGAGCTGCGTTACACCTGTCAAGGTGTTTTTGCTAACAGACAAAACAATTCCACGCAGACATGTTAAACGTACACAACACATGGTATTGTTGTGAAACTTTCCAAATTCAGACACAACACAAGCCATGAGCCTTGCATATATATTGATTATTGCTTTTCATCTGTGGATAAAAGGGAAAAAAGATAGCAGAAGTGATGGGGATTTTATAGTGATGGGTATAATAGAACTATTAAAATATTAACTCATCTTGAAGTACATTTTTCTGTCACTATAGTGAAATCAATAGGAAAGGTGTATTAAGCACATTAGGCAAATGTGTCATTGATTATTTTTCTATAACACCATCTCCCCAAGTGTGTCATTCTTCACATAATATCTGACTTTTTTTCCCCATCATTTATTAAAATTGCATTTGGACTTAAGTTAACCAGATTTTTGCTTGTTTTCAAGTCATTAGTCTTTTGATTAGGAACTGAATATCCTAAAAGAAACACATTAGCATCATTTTAATCTCATTCAATTTAAGTAGCCAGTTAATTAGGCTTCTAACTACAATAGCTAATTAATAACTACAACAACTCGAAACGATTATAGTTGATAGTAACCACTGATCGTGATCTCCATCATCATCGTGTTATTAATATTATTTAATAAATGTAAAAACACACGATGCCATCCAATACCTGCTTCTCGAGCACATGACCTATAAGTTCTCGATATGATTCTGCTGAGTTCCTCTCGAGATGAGATCCTCCCTCACTCACACTCCGAGATGGGCATCGCATCACTCGCGCTTAATAAAGCATCCATATTCAAAAAGGGGGGATGAGGTGCTTCTGCAGGTGTGGATATTTGAAAGGGAAAGGAAAGTTCTCGCTGGATGAAGCCCCCGATAAAAAAGCAGTGACTTGAGGGCTTCATGATATTCAGATGAGCCTCAGAGCGGCTGACTGGTGACTCGGAGCGCTTGAGCGTAGAGTTGGAGGACATGCCCAAAGGGAAATGCAAAAACTCTGATGGACCGGCTCATCCGACGGGCCATTTCCAGCTGAGGAGACGGAGAGGAAGATGACTCTCCGTCATATCAAAATGTGAGCCCTAAGAGTATTTCAGGAAATGCTGAAGTAAAAATATTCTTTGTCTTATATGCATTTAAACATCTACTTAGACAAAACTTCAAAAAAAAGTACTTGCATTCAAAAGATTTTTAGACAGGAATTATGTCATCTCATCAATTATCTATTGCTAAGTTATTATTCATGTGCTATATTACATATTTGTTGAGTATGTCATCTTATTGGTTTATATTTCTGACACACACGTGTGACATGGCCTTTAAAAAAAAATCCGGTCTTTCACATTCCAGTTTGTCTTTCTGACTTTCTGCCACTTCCTTCCCACCCTCCCTCCATCACTATCAAATGAAGAAGAAGAAGAAGAAACAGGAAAAAAAAGCAACCTCCTTCCTGCGAAACTGTAGGTCACACCTCTGACTGCACTGATGGGGGTAAAGTAGAGCGATTAAAATGACAGGGAGACAGATCGAGTGTGACACATCAAAGGGCCCGGAAAAAGCTGGAAAACTGAGCAGCACAACCTCGCCTCATCCCCCTCTCCAGCAGGGGGGAGAGAGAGAGAGAGAAGAAGTAGAAGAAAAAGAGAGGCAGAGAGAGAAACAAAGCCGACAAGCATGCACCGCATGGTCAACACGAGCACCCAGAGACCCCCGCGCTCTCCCGACGGCGCAAACAACCGACCCAAACACTACACGGCCAATGATTACACTATACACGCTCGCGCACTCTGAGGGGCTAATTAATGCTTTAATATGCAAATGAGCGCCACAGTAAATTACACAGCTGGCAAATATGCCTGTTTCGCCCCTGAAAATAAACCAGGAACTGAGCAAGACTGTTTGGATCGAGGGTGCAAAGAGAAAAAAAGAGATAGAAAGAGAGAGAGAGAGAGTAAGATTTCTTCTAAAGTTTTTGGGGGCAATTTCAGAGCTGCAGGAAAAGATTTGTAGTATTTTTAACCTTAAATGTTCCACAGCCATCAAACCGCATCAGACCTTTCTATCATTTATCATTCTTTTGTTTTTCATCTCACCGAGGACTCAATCATCCGAACTTCACAGGAAAAGTTACTTTGCCAAATACAAGCCCAAACAACGCATTTATCGTGTATGTATTTGTATTCGTAGCTGTCCTGTGACTTTTGCGTCATCCCATAACCATCCGCTTATTGACGGCTTTTAAATGAGCATCGTAGCCACTCACTCTGAGATTTTAATAAAAATTCCACATACTGCCCGAACTTGGTCATCAACTGCGTTTGGTCTCAGTGGCACTAAACTGGGTTCCAGTGAGCACGTCACGTTATGCGTTCTAAGACCAATCTCAAGTCACGATCGAAGAATTATTTTACGGTGTGCTATTTATATATTTGCTGTGATTTTAGCACATTATATGTTTGCTGCTATAGTAACAGGATATGAATGTGGCTTCAGTTTCATGAGTGTTTTTGAGCAAACTGAGCCAATGCATTTTGATAGGTTTGATGGGATATGCACTAGCATTTCAATGTAGTGCATGCTGATATTTACAAGCTGTGCCCCTGGAAGATAGATTTAAAAAAAAAAAAAGAGGAAAAATGTCCACTGAAGTTACCTGCTTTTGGTTTGGATTGTGGTGTTTATTACTTTCCTGCCACCAGGATATCGATGGGCCGGGCTTTGGCAAAGTATGCGCCATTTAGCATACTTTTCTCTGAGTATACATTGGTATGCGTGTCGTAAACCTGGATAAACTTGTAGTATACTAAACAGAGTTATAATGAATTAGACTGAAAGAGTTGTGTATTATTAGTGCATTAGTCACAGCTTTGTCCAATGACTGAGGGATGTGTGTAACAAAATATCACACCACAGTTGATCCAAGAGCCTGGAGAAACAACTAAAGTTCAAACTCCAATCCAAACTGCTCAACAGGACGAGATACACACTAAACAAGCTGTAAGGGTGTTAGCCAGTTGAAGCAGAAGTGGTGTGAGAAGTCTCCGAGGGCTGATTTTGATGAACACCTTAATGTTATTTTTCTATATCACACCTGTTTTCATGCCCCAGAACCTGCCAGGGAAGGATTCAGAGGAAGTAGCACTATGATATGGAGCTCGCTTTCAGCTCCCGCAGACGCACAACTGAGAACGTCATTCGCAATCATACCATCGTTTAAAAAAAAAAAAAAAAACAGCAAAGACTGTGTTGCTGTGATTGCATTAGCTGTAATTTTGGCTGCATTGAATGTAACTAATGTAATCAGCGCTAATGTTGCTGATATCTGCAGTTCAGTTGGAAGTTTTTCATAATAATGTCTGTGCTGGTGTTTATGGCGATTTGTGTGCGTGCATAAGTGTATTTGTGTATGTATGCGTGGGTGTGGAGTCAGTGCATAGGCCATATGAGTCCATCCATGCAGTTCACTGTGTGTGTGTTTGTGTGTGTGAGTGAGTGTAAATAGTCTGTTCCATAATTATTGGCACCCTACAAGGCACTAGAAGAAAATGATAGTATAAAATATACGCAGAGTTTACCAGGAAAATAAATTCCTTTCCTTTTTTTCTTCCATTCTATAAATGATTATTTAAATCTAAATACAAAGCATAAAAACCTAAAAACCATGGTTACTTCTGCCAAGAGGTTACGGGTTGCAAGTAGGTGGATCTTTCAATGACATGATGCCAAACACGCATCCATATCGACACAGGAATGATCATAAGATGCAAAATAAAGCCATAAGCCACGAGAGGGAGTGTGATTTTATCATGGGTAAGGGTTCTTTGAGCTGACACAAAGCAGATCGTTCAATATATAATTGTTCAATAAATTATTTACTTTATCATTAATTAAATTCTGGTCATGTAGTCACAGGGAGTGAGGATGTTACAGTGGCGTTGAACGATGATATCCATATTATAAACAATGTTTTGCAGCAGCCGTATGAATCTCTGGATTTGATCTCTTTTGATACAGTGTGCTCTGAATTAAAGACAGTGTCCACATGCACAAAACTTAATGTATATGAAAGAGCTTGAAACATTGTGCATGTGAGAGGGTTCGGTCCATGAGTTTCTACAAATGGCTTCAACATTGATAGATGTTCCAGGAAGAGGTGTCGTTTGTGGGGTGCCAATACTTTTGGAAATAGTGAAGCTACTCGAAATAAAGCTATACCGTGCGTTTTATAAGTAGCATTTCCAAGAAAGAAAAGAAGGGTGCCAATAATTCCGGAGTTGACTGATTGGCCCACGATGAGTTGATCTGTCATCAGTGCCATAAGAGATGTGCTCTCTCGCTCTCTCTCTCTCTCTCTCTTTCTCTCTCTCTCTCTCTCTTCCCATCAGAGATTCAGACACCATGACCATCCTGACATCCCCCCCCCCCCCCCCCTCCCAAAGTCCTCCGAATGTCTCGGAGCTCTACACACATCGTTTCCAGCAAAAAAAAAAAGCCCACTTCCTCTCCATGTGCACTTAGTGACGCTTCTCACGCTAACACCAGCAATTACAATTACGTCTCTGCGAGCTTGAAGCCCACACCAGGTCATCACTCCATACTAATGTTCAAGTAGCAAACACACACTCCCTAAAACCTCGCAGGACACGACCCCAGCCGAGGACGATCCTGATGAACATCGTTCACCCGTCATGTCAGCACAGTCCTCTGAAGAAACACAAACAAGAAAACGAGAATAAACTACCTTGCTACAGCCACTGATAGCTTGTCCTTGGAATCCTGCATTTCATAAAACTCCCTCTATGAATATTTTAGACGGGTAAATAATTAATAATTCACGCCAACAAGGGGCCGATGATCAAATGAAGCCGAGCATCGACACGCATGCCAAATCAGACGCTGTAAACAAAGACCCGAGGACCGACGTTTTCTCCCAGCTACCTTCCTCCCTTTTTAAACATGCGCATCCCAAATTGCGTCACACACACATACACATACACATACACACACACTTTGTCTCATACGCATTTCATTTGAAAGATGATTTTTTTTTTTTCTTCAATTTTTTCAGGCCAGAGGGAATTCCACAAGACTGAATCTCTGAAACACTCGATCTGATCGCCTGCTGATTTCTGATGATAAGATTTACTTAATACAAGTGTCACTCGTTCTGCTATGTTGTGCCCTGACCTAGACAAATCCCAGTAGTGTATACACACACACACACACACACACACACACACACACACACGGCCAGAGTAAAATGGCTTAAAGAAATAGTTTGGTGGCTTTTATACAGTTTTCTCCTTAACCCCTACACTCAATTAGACAAGACATGTTCCTTTAGTTTTGCACCAGAGCTAGAGCTAAGATAATAATTATAGCTAGCTAAAAAATAATGTAAGTCTATCTCACCAAATCGTTTCCGTAAATACACAGCAAGCATTCAGCACACTGTTCTGAAAACCTTTAAAAACTCAACGTTGTGTGGCTTGTGTTATGGGGGCGGCCATCTTGGACAAATGCTAACATTATTTTCTTACTGCACTTTAATGTTACTGGTTAAGCATCTTTGGCACAAAAAAAAGAAGTTGTTGCAATGTATCCAGGACTTTTGCATTTCTAGTTCTCACGACGTAAGTAGTTTCATTGCTACGACAAAACTTTGGTAATCAGGAAACATCGTTGCTATGCAACAACCACGTAATTTGGTTAGCTAACATTATGGGGCGGCCATCTTGGACAAACGGGACCACTATTTTCACTTTTCCCAATTTGATATTACTCAGCCAACTATAATAAAATAACAACATAGTTATAATATAGAACCTAAATGTGTGAATACAGACTCGTTCTGCAATTTAATAAAAATAAAAATAAATTAATATATGTAGCTAAACATGTAAAAAGAAACAAGTATGAAGATTAGGGCTTGTACTTGGAACGTTTTTGGGTGAGAATCTTTCCTTTTTTTTTTCACCAAACAACTTCGGCAATCCATCATTTTAAAAAGTGATTATAATATGCTGTTGTGTTTCAATGGCATTTTAAATACGGCACCTTTATAAACGACAGATGCTCCATCTTTATGAAATATTATAAAGCACAACTGATTGACAGGGAAGGAATTCACGAAAATACATCAGAAATCAAAAATAAAACCGTTCCGTTTCCAAACGAGAGCGAAGGCTTTGGAGTGTGTTTTAAAGTGAGCGTTACTTTCCTTGGAGAATTTAATTAATGCTTTAATATGCAAATAAGTTAGAGGAGATAAAATCATGACAAACAGATGGCAACTGAGCTTAATTATTTTTTCCCCTAATCGAGCTGGGGCGTGCATTAAAGCCGCCGCATCATGTTTTTTTTTTTTTGTTTTTTTAATGCTGGGAGGTGGTGGTGGGAGGTGGTGGTGGTGGGGGTGATGGAGGGGGTTCACAGTCTTGTTGTACTGGCATATCTATCAGGTCTGTGAGTATGGAAGCTGAAAGTTTGGGCTTTAAACTTTGAAAGAGATTTCAACCTGAAACAAGCTGCATTGTTTAACCATTAAAACTCCACACACACACACTAAACTTCAGCATTAGATATATCTTAATAGAATTATTTCCCCAGTCTTTTATCAACTAGTAAATTCACTTTATCACCAGCACTTTATTGTGTTTTAATGGTTCTTCCATGGATGTCTCAGTGCCAGCATGGCAGCGGGACGAAACCAACTTTGTGAGTTTACAAGCTTGCATACTCTCTACAGTTTCCTGTTGGCTGCCGTGCTCGAGTACTCCAGTGCTGCAAGTGAAGCTATTAAAATAACACAATAATTTCCATGACGACAGGAAGAAGACTGTTTGTTGCAAAGTGCAGACAGCATGGTGCTGTCTGAAGTTCATAAACAAATGGTAGATATAAATATCACTTTATATTTTTGGTCCGTTTGTAGATATCCTGACTACAACTACAATCCTGACTTATGGCTTGGGACTGCGATTGCTGTAGTGGCTTTGGGGCTGCGGTTGCCACGAGCAGCTTCGTACTCAGGACTCCATC
>CM074954.1:24089943-24110018 GCA_037577455.1 Pangasius macronema
CAAATATTTATAATATATTTTTTGTGAATCCATTTATTTCTGTAAAGCTGCTTTGTGACAATGTCCATTGTTAAAAGTTCTATACAAATAAATAAAACTGAACTGAACTGAACAACATGGCAGCTACTTCCAGCTAGTCCTGTCACGATGACATTTAATGTAAAAGATACAACACGTCAAAGGACGGTCTGAACTGACTGACTTCCAGTGGTGCCTAGCCTCGAGTGAACATATTAAAGCCACGAGTAAAGGTTCTCGAGATCTATTTCATGGCCGTGAAGTACTTAACTATTGTTTTAAAACGAGAGAGTCAGATAAATCAGTCGAATTAGACCAGTGTGGATACAGAAACTTAAAAGCTTGAACATATTTAACACAAAGATGAAACAACATCGTCTTTGCGTCAGTATGCTAGGGCCTTTAAGTTACGTTACAGCGCAGTCTTTACGTAATCAACATCGTCTACGCATTAAGTAACTCACAAACTCGCATTCTCGATATGATTTTGCATTAAAATTCAACCCCAGGATGGAGATTAGCTGCTGCAAAAGATGTTGGAAGTACTTAAACAAATGATAGAATACAAGGAAAAACAAAAGCTGTCTATTTTGTTTTGTATTTGCAAAGAGGAAAGGAAAAGAGAAATAAGACGCAGGTGTAATGTTAGACCATTAAAGGAATCAAGGGTTGAGGATGGCGAGTTTAGCACACTAGTGAAAACTGTGCAATACTTGGAAATGAACTGGGTTATGAGACACTTCTAATTTATATCGACCAATCACAGGCTTAGTCATGTAGTGTGTTCAGCCGTGGAGTTTGCCAAGCCTCCATGTGCACGACAAGGCAAGCAAAGCCAGCCAAATGTTATTCTCACATGAAGTCTTAGTCATGGAGATGATTGACAAGATTACATGTCGTGAAATGACTCATAAAGTCATACTAGAGACACTGGCATTGCAACACTTACCATTGGCTTGAGTCACCGTTAGTGAATTCTCAAAGTGACCAGACTTTTTCCCACTAAATAATTAACAGGAGGCTATGTATTAAGTATGATGTTCCAACATATTAAGTCATGGCCTCAGGTTACACAATTCATAGCCAAGACTTTTGTGTCTTCTGATCACAACATAATACTTCACAACCATGAGATTTTGAGTTTGTGGATTAACTTTGAGTCGTCGATTTATCATCTTGTGGCCACACTTTATACGATGTATGAGAAGGTTTTTAATGTAACTTAATGTAAAGTGTTCACATTCCCTCACCTTCTCCTCTCTGGGATTTTGGTCCAGGTCTAAATGAACGAGAGTGCGGTTGAGCTTCAGGGCCAGAGCGAAAGCCATCAGGCCTCCAGTGAGGACGAGGTTCTGCCTCACATCCAGAGTTTGGAGGAACCGAGACTCAGCCAGGAACTCAGCCAGCACCACGGCACCTGAAACAAAATGCCAAACAGGAATTACTGGAAGTAAAAACCTGAGGTATTGATAATCACACAAAATAAAATAGGAAAGCGGATGATCCATACCCTCACATGTTATTCCCACTGAAGCCAGGCTGAGTCGTGTAATAGAGCGATTACTGATGAGCGCCTCCTTCAGCGTGTGCATCCCTCTGTCCTCTAGGTTGTTATCGCTAAGGTCCAACGTTTCCAGCGTTCTCAACAAAGGCTAGGAGAAGAATTAAAGTGATCGGTCAGACAAAATTTAATTTACGCCATTTTCCCTAATTGACCCAAATATAGTCAATTCGACAAAGCATCTAAAGCTGGCTTGTTTATTTCTGCGCTGGTGCTATGAGGCTAATGTACTTAACCATTAATCTTAAAATTGTTTAATAATACCATTTGCACATAATCGGTTTCATAACATAGCAGATGTTGTGAGGAACCAAACTCCTTACTTCTCACGGGAATAAGGAACATACAACCCCAACTAACAAATTAGCACTAGAATGGCTTAAGACATCACAAATATTTGCACATCAAAGAAATATTTGGTGGATTTGCTTTTAACAAAATAGCAAAAGCTAGTACACTGAGAACACGTTAGCATTGTCATTGTGCATATTTTTATGGCTTTCTTAATTACAGTAGCATTAAGAGAACGTCAGAGCAATGGCACACATTTACGTGACATTTCAGTGTGTATAGTTTGTAACAGTTTGACATCCACAGTTTGGTGCGTGATTAATTAAAGCAGTTGTATAAAACACGGCCAATGTCGTTAAGGAAGTTTACCCGATACATAAAGGGATTGCGCAAACGTCACGGGCGAAAAAACATGATTTAATTAGCGTCGACTGACACGAGCCAGGCTCTATCGTCTGACCGACTAACCCATTTATCCCTTCTCCTCTTGCCTCCTTTTAAAGGCGCCCCGGAATAAAGAAATGCAAAAGAAAAAAAAAAACGGAGAGGTTAATAACAGCCCTTCCTGTGTCATATTCGACACGACCAGCCATTGCACTAATTATATTCATTATGGTCGCATGGATGTCTACTTATCCTTCTTAATGACACAGCGCATGGAAAAGCCCACTAAACACATATCTATTATTTAATCAAACTGTTCTTATTTAGTGCAGGCGAAATGGAATGAGCCAGCTTTATTTTTGGCCTGGATGGATTCACAGCGAACGTGCCGGCGGCCGAGAGGAGACAAAAGCGGCCCTTTAATTTGTACCCTTTTGATTTGGATCGCCATTCAAATGACAAAAAGGTACAGTTTATTCTGACAATCAGAGATACTAAAGGGGAATGGATATTATTAAGGATTACACATAAGCCATCCAGTGAGGATAAGATAGACGCTTTCTTTTTGTTCCCCGTTCTTATCTGCCGTTCTGTCAAACTCTGTCGGAGACAAAAGAATCCAGGAGCTGTCACAAAGACGTTTAAGAACTTTCTCTATTTAAAAAAAAATGATTTGTAAGGAACTTGAACCTATTAAGGTTGCTGACAATAATTGTGCACATGACTAAACTAATTATGCACAGACATGGCACAGCTTGAAGAACAATCTTTATGGTCACAGTGTTGAAATAAATATCAGCCAAAGCAAATTATTGCTGGATCATCCACATTGTGGCATAATAAGCATGACGAGTAGGCTTGTTTTACTGTATATAAAATAAGATGATGTAAATCAATCAATCAATCAATACAAGGAAAGTTTGATCATTTCCTTTGTTTAATTACCAAATATATTATCATTGTGGTCTCAAATATTATTCATAGGTAGGCTTTCCCAATTTAGTTTACCAATTTCCCTATTTCCACCTTCTATAATTTACCATTTTCTTTGGTTTACCAATTTCCCAAATCCTTGTTTCTATAGTTTTCCATTTCCCAATTCCTAATTTATATAATTTCCTAATGTCTATAGTTTATCAATTTCCTAATTCCCAATATCTGTATTTTTCCAATCTCTACAGTTTACCAATTTCNAATTTCCTAATCTCAAAAGTTTACCAATTTCTATAGTTTAGCATTTTCCCAATTCCCTTTTCCCAATCTCTATAGTTTACCAGTTTCCTAATTCTCAATATCTATAGTTTACCAATTTCCCAATTTCAATAATTTCACGATTTCTATAATTTCCCAGTTTCTGTGATTTATAAAGTGGTACATGTATGGTACATGCCAGACTTACTAAAAAAACACAGCTGTTGTTAATATTTTGTAGTATTTAAAAGGGCTGGGTTTTACATTTACTGCTTTAATTTCTTTTTTTAGTCTTTGCATTTGTCTGGAAAATTGGGGCATAATGTATTAACATATTACACACTTCATCAGACTAATTGGCAAACGCTGCTGCATAAAAACGTTCTTAATGAACACGCACTGCAGCTCACCAGAACACTTTCTAGATGAGTCATGCCGCGGTGAGTAATCTGGTTGTTATGCAGCACTAATGTTCTCAAACCAGACTTCTGAACTCTCAGACCATCACAGAGCTCCTCAAGACCTGCAGTATGAGAAAGGAAAGCGTTTGAGAAATCTGAAAGTATTCATGTAGGCTCAGTTTGGGACAAAGAAATGGCCATACCTGTGTCAGATATGATGTTATTGCTAAGGTCGAGGGTTCGGAGAGTGCGGTTGTATTTGAGAAGCTCTCCTAGCTGCATGGAGTCGTGGAAGCTGTTGAGCTCGTTGTCACACAGGTAGAGTTCCTGCAGAGCGATGTTCTTCTTTAGAGCGCAAACTCCGAAGAACAAAGGGGAAATAATTTTAACATGTGGAGCCGCTAGGACATAATATTGTCAGATAATGACATGCAAAAGGGGAACCTTTAAGCATTAGGATGCAAGTAAGTGGGAAATAAATAAATACAGACCCTGAAAAAAACCAGACGGACATTCAGAATAAAAACACAAATTTTCTAGTCTTTACTATTTACATCACTGAGGTCATCATCGTAATCAACATCATTTTGTGTCCTTTCAGAACAGAGACCCCTTTCATGGGCTTTTTGTCCGTGGCCTCACATGGTCCTGCTGTCTGGATCAATGCGGCAGATCCGATCAGACCCTTTTGGTCGCATGCCGAATGCCAACATGGCCATCACGCACAGCAGGAAGTGAATAGTGGGATCATTGGATTGATCGGACAGACTCCACTGTGCGAGCTAGCAAGTCCCTTAATCAGGGACGCGCCCGATCGATGGCGATGATCAGCAGCTGGGCATTCTACTGAGAAGCACGGGGGGTGCCGGCGCGGCACCAAAATATCAAACAGATCCAGGCTTTGCTTTAGAGAAACAGAGGAGGATGTGCCGCTCGAGTCCTCCCGCTCATTTAAGGTCCTCTCACACTGCTCTCGCTAATGGACCATGTCCAGAGCAGCTCTCGCTCTTCTCCGCTGAGACATTACTGCGATCAAATAGATGCAACTCAGCTCGATGTGGACATTAAGCCAAAGGGACAAGGGCTTGACAAGTGTACATGCAATAAAAGCTTAAGAAAGAGTGATAGCTGTGAGAGTGAGAAGTTAAGAGTAGCAACTGAATTTCTTCAAATTCTAATCATCTTCTTTATAGCCATCACCTTTATAGCCATCTGAACTTCTCGTCCAATACACATTCTTTTCTCACTCTCCTTTATAGCCTAAACCCTAACCATTAAACACTAACACATCCGTATTCTGTGTCAGGTCAGGTCTCCTAACATTCATCTGCTCATCATCCTTTGGTCTGTAAACCTTATCACCCAAACCCTAACAGCAACCATGACCCCTGACACTAGTCCGCTTCATACCCGAGACATGAGGTGCTCTAAAAAATGTCCAGATACATAAAATTCCTTGCTTACAAAGGTGGGCAACTGACGTGACTGACCTACGGAGCCCCGCACATGACACGTGGGTAAAAAACAATATATCGTCGCCACAAGTTAAGAATTTGTTCCCATGACTTATTAATACATGAGCATATTTTATTAATTCAATCCCTCGTTTTAGTTAAATCATGACCCCGTTTTACAGATTTGCGCCCACAATTTCATAAAACCATCATCCTTTTAAAACGAAGGAATTAATTATTTAAACATGGCCACGAATTACCTAAAACAAGGGAATGAATGAATAAAACGTGCTCATGTATGAGTGAATTCTTAAATCGTGACCTTGATATATTGTTTTTTTTTACTCGCACGTGATGTGTGGGGCTCCGTACTGAACGCCAACAACAGCGACATTTTATTTCGTAACTACTACTGACTCATAGCTATAAATAAGACTGGTTAAAATGGTTCTCTTAGCTGTTTTGTTCTCTTTCCCTGGATGGATACTGGAGCCACCAACTTCATATGTAAGTGTAAATATGGAATAAGTAATAATACGTGAGGGATAAATCACGTCAGGAGGTGCTGTTATGGGAAGATAATCAACAAAAAATCAAAATGTGTTGTAAAGCAACCCATAGTTCCATTTAATGTCGTGGAACGTTTGCAAAACTAGTCAGTTCCTGTTACTCCTTACGTTATAGCAGCTATCCGCAGTCATTCCCTCACCAGCCTCTATTTTTTTCTGTTGATGTTGATAAGACAAAAAAAAAAAAGGTGCGTGTCATGTGACCGAAAAACTGGAAAGTACAAAACAAATGTTATAAAATATATACAATGGGTCACAATAATGTGTCTCCAGCGCACTCAGTAGTCAACGTTGTCTGAATTTAGTCCTCTAGTGTCTTTGTCACTGCTGTCCTACGGAGCTCTCTGTATAGAACCGAAGAGTGTATACAGGAAATAGAGAATGAGTAAATAAAGGAGCAATTTCAGGCACAGTGAGAGTTTCAGTTAACTAGTTATACCTTCTTGCACCTAACAGCGCTTCCACCAGCTGCAGCCAAGTATTACATTCTTAAAGGAGCTAATATTACTGTTACAGTGGGCGCTCGCAGCGAGCTGGCCGCAGAGGCTCACACACGGATCGGTGCAACAGCGTGTAAACTGACAGGCAGAAGATTAGGACATCTAATCCTGGCCGAGTCTGACTGTTAGGGTCACGGGGCCAAAATCTGCCACTCCTCTCGCTGTTCTTCTTCATCTGTTCCTGCTGGCTGGGGCCGCGTACATACAATGCTTGCACACTCACACACACACACATACACACACATACCTTATTCCAGGCCTATTACCTAGCCAGCAGGGGCAGGACTACACATAATAGAGAGTCAGAGGCCATTATTTGAACAATGAATATTTAACAGTTATGATTCAATTTAGTGCAAATCTTTTCTAAAAGGAGAAGATGAGTAACACTCCCTATAAATCCTATATTCATAAGACATTATTAATGTTATATAGCATACATAATATGTAATAGGTATATAACGCCTATAATATGTATGCATAATTGCTCATTAACAGGGGGGTACGGTGGCTCAGGGGTCAGCACTGTTGCCTCGCACCTCCGGGGTTGGGGGCTCGGATCCCGTCTCCGCCCTGTGTGTGCGCGGAGCTTGCATGTTCTCCCCGTGCTTCGGGGTTTTCCCCCGGGTAATCGGGTTTCCTCCCCTGGGAAATGATGCATGCATAATGGGCTGATTGGCATTTCCATATTGTTCATAGTGTGTGAATATGTGTGTGTGTGTGCAATCGTGCCCTGTGATGGGTTGGCACCCGTCCAGGGTTTCCCCGCCTCGTGCCCCGGGTCCCTTGTGATAGTATCCAGGCTACCCTGGAACTCTGTGTAGGATAAGCGGTACTGAAAATGGGTGGATGGATGCACATGAATAGATATATTTGTCTGCATAACAATTTACAAAGCATGAGAATACGATACATGTATATATGACATCATTAATGTCAGACGACATACATACAGTATGTAAGGAGTAGAACACTTGGGGGCATGTTGTTATAGGAAAATAATCCACGACAGTGTGGTGTGATGCGTCAGCTGTCAGCGTAACCATTGATATGCTTTGGAGGCTTTTTTTTGTATTAACGTTAAGAGAGAAAATAAAGAGAGGCTGATGAGGGAAGGATTATTTATAGTTGCTAGAACGTAAGTGATAACAGGAGCTAGCTTGTTTCGCTGACATTCCACAAAGAAACACACTTTTTCACACATTTAAGACATCTAAGGACAGTTTGTTAGTCCTTTTGTTGTGAGTCTTCTCACAAGGTGTGCGTGTGTGTGTGTGTGGGACATGTATACCGAGTGTGAAGAGCGGCTTTCCTCTCAGTCCAGTGTTTTCCAGGTGCAGTACTGTCAGTCTGCTGCTAAGCAGGGCTCTCGACAGGGCCTGTGCAGGATAATCCTCTATGGGGATGTTACAGGCATCCAACCTCCACAAGCATCCGCTCTAAAGAGATAGAAAAAGTGAAAGAGAAAAAAGAAAAAGAGGCCTCATTCTGCCCTTACTGTGGCCTGGCCTCTCCACCTTCTCCCTTTTCATCCCAGCACAACCTGTCTGAAAGAGAGAAACGTCAAAAACAACCCGTGACAGGAGGACGCCGGAGATCTAGCGGCCATCGTTAGTCTCCATCCCCGAGTCCACAGCTTCAAAAGTGTCCAGATTTTTTTTTCATCCCTTTCTTTTGTTGTTGATGGAAACGTGATTGATCTACTATAATACCGCCTAAGAGCGTGCCTTTGGTTTGACCGTCGAAGTCCACAGAACCACGAGGGCGTAGCTCGTCTGTCTTTCATCTAGAGACGCCGCTAATTGAACATAATATCACCGTGAACTAAAGTGAAGTGTAATGATAGCCATTAAAATCAAAGTGTGAATACAGCAATATCCTGCGGTGCGAATATTTTCGTCTCTGATGCATGATAATTCATTACTTCCACTGCACTTTGAATACAAATCAGATCAGAGGATCGAGTGTGAGAGTGCAGAAAAGGCATTGAAAAGTGGCTCCGTGCCTTCTGACTTATAAATCAATGCAAAGACAAAATTACATGTCTTATTTTTTCATTAAAACTGTGTTAAATATTTATTTAAAAAAATACTAGATTAAGTGGAGCAGGTCTGCAATGTCACATGAGGGAAAAAAAAAAGGCCAGGGCATTGTGGGAAAACAGACATTCAAGTAGCTAGTGCACTTAAAGTAGCCACGAGCATCATTTTCGTCAATTAAAAATAATCTTTCTTTTGTTTTTTTAAAAATTCAAACTATTAAAATAAGAACATCTCTACAACATCTTTACCCCCCATCGCAAGTACCAGGATTAATTAATATTTAATTAATATTAATGTTAATATAATTAATATGCAATTTGGAAATGGCCTCATGTCCTCTTGCCATCCTAATTAGCTTAATATTACTAACTCATTAGCTAAGTTAACACCAAGTGAGTAAATTAGCTTGCATTTGTGACACGTTAACATCAGACGTTTATATCACATTATAATAATAATAATAATAATAATAATAATAATAATAAGATTTTGTTCATCGCAAATTATTAGCTAGGTTAACACACCGGTTGACTTGGCTAGCTAGACGTCCACCCGTCGTTTCCGCACCTGTATGAGTAGACGTGAGAGGGCCTGCCATCCCGAGACTCCCATACTCCTATTGGAGGACACATCCAGATGAGTGGCTGATTCGTAGTACGAAATCATATCCATCAGTGACGAGGCTCCCTACAGAAAGAAGGACAATGCATGGTTTATTCCACATATACCACAACAGATTGCTAAGGCTAAAGCTTATTAAAGAATGACACATTGTACTTTTTGTCCATTTGTAGGTACATTTGAAGTTGTGGAATGTCCCTGAAACAAGATAGTTTGTCTTATCACTTATGTTATATAGCAGCAGTAAACACTTATTCCCTCACCAGCCTTTCTTTTTCTCTCACTTTTAAAAATAATAAGACAAAAAAAAAAAAAACACGCAGCTTGTCATGTTACATAGAAACCGCAAAATGTATACAACTCTGTCCTGAAGATATCGGAGAACTTCAAATTACAGCTTCGCCGTTGCAAATCGCCGACACTGGAGACTCTTTCTAAAAATCGTTTTTAAGTTATTACTATAGAAATGATAACATGGTAGCAAATGTGTTTTTATATAGCATCCTTCCAACCAATCAGATTCAAGAATTCAACACCAGTCAGTGTGGTGTATAATAACATAAGAAAGCTTTCTTGGAGTGAACTTACATTTTCCTCGAGCTCCGCCCCCTGCAGGTTGATCAGATTAAACCGGACAGATTTCAGAATCTCCTCCAGAGACTCGCACGAGCGATAATCCAAACGAACACCTGGGGGGAGGAATTTCAAAATAATCAGAATAAACCAAACAGCCAGTCTGACTGCAGGAATCAAAGTCATAAAATCGGTATATGACAAGCGGCACGCTCATCCCAAAGCCAACGACACGCACTTTGAATTCTGCGTCTCCGCAGATGTGACTTGGTGGTTGGTGTTCATTAAGGAGCAAAGGAACGTTTGACACGGATGCGATCACGTCCCGCCACGCAGAGGAGAATCAAAGTCATTTTTCAGAAACTTTTTTGAAACAAAGCCTAGAGAAACACTTTGATGGTCACAGCGGTGAATCGTTATTGGACCCCCATCCCCTCATAAACTCTTATCTTCGTGGTCGGGGACAAGCCAGATCTCTCACAGCCATGTGCTGGAGAGATGATAATTTATTCATCATTAGCATAATCATTTGTAAAAAATTTTTTTTTACAATAATCACTTAAGTGCACCCTACATAGGGGGATCTGAAATCCCATTTTTCTAATCCCCTCTGCCGTTCTCTGATAATGATACCGCGTCTCGGAGTCAAGATGTCATCAGTGTGTGACAGGGAGCAGGAAGCTGCAAGGCGCTGACCGGCGTTTAAATCTGCCATCCGCTCGTATTGATATCAATAACCGCTGTTCCCCTCATCAAAGGGACCGCGCAGTAATCCGAGCCCTGCAGGATCCGGGTGCAGATTTCAATTAAGAGGCTTGACGAAGTTTCTGATGGTATCTCGGTATGCAAGATTTGGGTCCAGTCCCGCGTGACGGGATCAACGGGAAGCGTCCGTGTTTAAAAATGATGAAGCCTCCAGAATGAACAAACAAACATGGAATAAAAATCTGAATGACAGCAACAGAAAAGAAGCGACAGTAACGTCCTGCGGCGGATGCTGTAATCCTGGTTAGGAGGCTCGAAGCACACCTGATCTCCTCATTACTTTTTGCTATATCTATATTTGTCTGATGATTTGTCTGAAATTACATTGCTGATATAAATCCTCTCTGACGTTAAGCACTAAACTCTACAGGTTCGGGTTAAAACGCTACACTTCAAGTGCACTTTAAGTGGATGTTGTAATCTGTGCACAAATTATAGTTGGGATGTAATCGCATACGAATGTATTATTAGAGTGTTTTCTAAATGGATACTATACATATACGGATATAGCAGACACTCACTCTTTTGTTTTTTTTTTTTTGTTTTTTTTAGAAAGTTTCACAAGGCATCTGGTTGCGCACTTGGACTGAGATCCCACGTGCGCTTTCTACTTTGGTGCAGACGCCATCAGGAGGTCAGGTGAGAAGCTTGCAGGACTAACAAAGACCACATTCATTAACATGAATCCTTAGTAACTGCCTGGGCAGGATTCTGGTATATTCAATTAGGCTACTAGTTTAACTGAGTAAAGTCCAGATTAAGCCACACCCACTTACAGGTATGGCTATGGATCTATAGGATACTAAAACGTACACAGGTACAGATGATGTCATTGAAGAGCACATTTAATATTAGAGCTATTCAACATTGTTGGGGGGAAAAACACAATCCATGGATATTTATTTATTTATTTATAGGTTAATTTGCATGTAATTGCAAATCTAATCCAGGCTAATAGTCTACATGTGAAATAAGGGGAAGTGAGGATTGGAATAATATCATGTGATATTCATACGTATTTATGAATTTTTGTAAAACTTTCCGGCGCAGAAAAGTCTCAAGTAGTATCTAATGTCAGAGCGAAAGCTGCAGCATTTCTGACATGACGGAGTCTTCAGAAGACTGGTGTCGTTTCTTAGTAGGATGACAATCTGTGTTTTGTTTTGTTTTTAATTTCAAGAAGAGAGAGAAAAAAAAAACTGAGCCTGGCGCTGGAGCTGTTTATAGCTGCTGTAATGTAAGTGAGAACAGGAATGAACTTGTTTCGCAGATGTTCCACGACATTAGATGTAATTAGGAATGGATAAAAAGTGCAAACATGTCATTCTTTAAAAAAATACATAAATAAATAAATAAATTGTAAGTGTTGACAAAAATGGCTGCTGTATAAGATGTTAAGTTGTATAATATTAGTTAATAATCAGTATGTCACAGTATGTAACAGGTGCAGATTATTACTTACTGCTATCTAGTAATTAATTAATGGGAAGTAAGTTTGAAGTGATATTATAGATTTGCAATACATATTATAATAAATATCAAAACACACACACACACACAAAAAAAAAAGGATTTGATCAGATCGAATAAACTGGTGAGGTAGCAGAGCGCACGAGAGCACTAGGACCAGGAAATGAAGGAATAAATTAAAAAGAAATAATGAAAATGAACTGGCTCTTTCTTCCTCAGATGGAATTTGTGTAATTATGCTATTTTAGGCTTAATAAGTTGTTTACAACATAAAAAAAAAAATCAATTTACTCACCCTGGAGATCAAGGCATCTGGCTCTGTTACTCAAGCAGGTGATTTCCTGCAGGACAGACAGACAGACAGACAGACAGACAGACAGACAGACAGACAGACAGACAGACAGATAGATAGATAGATATATGATATGAAGGTTCATGCATTTTCACACTATAAAGCAAATTATGACTCACTTTACTGTCTATGCGAATGTTCCGTATTAATTAAAGCAGGCTTTATTAATTAGAAACAGCTGGTCATCTGTTGACGCATTAATTAGCCTCGTTGTTCGCTGCGCATGAATCTAATCTGACTGCATCTGAATGAAAGTGATGGAAATTGTCTTCCTCTGATAAGCACTCCACCAAACCCTGAGAGCAAAACCCGAGTTGAAATGAAAAATCAAATAAACCGTGTGAGGAAGCTCGGGAGCTCGGGATATACGGCAGGTATAAGTGAGTGGAACGCTGCTTCGTGGTTTTTCTTCTTTAAACATTCATATTCAGAGCAGCTACAGGATTCACGGGCGATAATGATCTCTGCTATTCACTGTGTCTTTATTCACCAGAGACAAAAACACAAATTGTGACTACAAATGGGATAAAAATACAAGCGTAGTAAAAGAAAGGAAATTCTACAGCATGTTAGACATAATCTGGTGTTTGGGAATCACATCTGTTTCATATGTGGGTGTAAGATTTTTATATTTGATGTGAGTACTACTACTACTATTACTAATAATAATAATAATAATAATAATAATGAATGAATTCTGTAACATCACATGAAAAAGAATCGTGAAAAAAAATCACATGTGAAGAGTCATGAAAATAAATGAATCATGGGTAAATAAAATAAAATACGAATAAATGACAATTGTAAAAAAAAAAATGAATCGTTAAAAAAATCACGTGAAAAAAAATGACTCGTGAAAATTACATTTGAAAATAAATGAATCATGAGTAAAAATCACATGGAAAAATGAATTAAATTTAAAAAATGCAATCGTGTGAAAATCACATTTGAAAATAAATAAATCGTGTAACAAAAGAATCATCTGTAAAAGCCAAATGCAAATATAAATGAATCAAGTGTAAATATCACATGTGGAAAGAAGTGAATCATGTGAGCATAACTGAATCATTTATAAATAATACCGTGAAAATAAAATGATTCGTGTATAGAAAATAAATAAATAAATGAATCATGTAAAGTTTACATGTGAGAAAAACAATGGTGTAAAAATCACATGTGGAAATAAATGAATCGTGTGTGAAACTAAATGAATCATGTAAGAATCATGTGAAATTCAAAACACATGCAGTATATGTGAAAAAGTTTTGCAACATAACAGTGAAGTGAAGTGTCTAAAAAGCACATGTGAAGCAGGTGAATCAGGTGAATCAGGTGAATGAGGTGAATGAGGTGAATCAGGTGAATCATGTGAATCAGGTGAATGAGGTGAATCATGTGAATCAGGGGAATCAGGTAAATCATGTGAATCAGGTGAATCAGGTAAATCATGTGAATCAGGTGAATCATGTGAATCAGGTGAATCAGGTGAATCATGTGAATCATGTGAATGAGGTGAATCATGTGAATCAGCGGAATCAGGTGAATGAGGTGAATTATGTGAATCAGGTGAATCATGTGAATCAGGTGAATCAGGTGAATGAGGTGAATCATGTGAATCATGTGAATCAGGTGAATGAGGTGAATGAGGTGAATCAGGTGAATGAGGTGAATCATGTGAATCAGGGGAATCAGGTGACTCATGTGAATCATGTGAATGAGGTGAATCAGGTGAGTCATGTGAATCAGGTGAATGAGGTGAATCAGGTGAATCAGGTGAATCATGTGAATCAGGTGAATCAGGTGAATCAGGTGAATGAGGTGAATCATGTGAATCATGTGAATCAGGTGAATCAGGTGAATGAGGTGAATCAGGTGACTCATGTGAATCATGTGAATGAGGTGAATCAGGTGAGTCATGTGAATCAGGTGAATGAGGTGAATCATGTGAATCAGGTGAATCAGGTGAATGAGGTGAATCAGGTGAATCATGTGAATCACGTTGTGACCCTTGTGTAAGTGGACTGAATCATTCACATTTCAAAAGTCAAAAATGCTGAAATATTATTGATGAAGAGTTCTGTACAGCAGACGTTTATCTAGCAGACAGACAGCAGATGGCTCTTAGCAGCTCGTAGGTATCGGGCTGATCAAGGTCCTGGATCAATCTGCTGTAAACATTAGCAACACGTCTGATTGCAGCGTGTGTGTGTGTGTGTGTGTGTGTGTGTGTGTGTGTGTGTGTGTGTGTTAGGAGGAAAATAAATGGAGCTTGTGAACGCTCCCCAAATCTCGACAGCGATGACTCCGAGCTCTGCATTTGAACCTTTTTTTTTGTGCGATGCTTTTCATCTTAATAAACGGGGAGCGACGTCCCGCGCTGTGCGCCGCTGAAAATAAAAATGGACAAGTGCCAAATGTGGTGATGTGTCAGGAGGGAGAGGACAAAACGGCGAGACAAAACGTGTGGGACGCAGTTTATCAGCGCGACTTTGACACAAACCATCTCTAGCGCATTTCTCCTTCTTCTCTAAAAGAGCTGTATTCGTGGTGGCTTTGCATTAACGACTGTTTTTTTGTTTTTTGTTTTTTTTTTTCCTTGGCGTATTAATTAGTCGAAAAAATTTCAGAATTTACAGGAAAAGCTCACAGGGGTTAAAAATCGCTTGCACATTTTCCTTTCAGCATCTTTTCTGCAATAAAGGATAAATTATTTAAAATAACACGACCTTTTATCTCACACCCTTTGAAGGCAGCAAATTAAAAATGCAAATGGAGGTGCTAATTAATATGCAAATATATTCATTCCCAGTTAACAATTAGCAATTAAACCCGCAGTGTCTAGAAAGAGCACGGACAAAAATGGGTAACTTAATTTATCATTAAAAAATTAAAAACATACCCAAAATTTTTAATTGACTTTAAAAAAAAAAAAAAAGACGCTACCCTCGTCTTGCTCTTTGTCTCCAAAAGTGGACAAAAGGACATTTTATTTATTGTTAATATGCGTGCAGAATGTGCAGATTAGCCGCGTGAAAGGATGTGCAGGAGGAGTAAACACGTCTCCGTCATACCGGAGACTTTAATCAGGGAATCAGGGCGGTCCGGGGAGCACGATGCGCATTAAAGTTTAAACGTGACGGTTATTTATACTCTGTGTTTAGATATGAGTGACTTTTCTCTCCGTGATGAAACGAGAACGGTTCAGATCAGACAGGAGGAAGCTTTCCGACTGCGAGAGAGAGAGAGGAGCGTACGGCGTGCATGGGTGTGCAACACTTCACGTGACGTGCTGTTATAGGAAAACAATCAACGACGGAGTTAGCCATCAGATAACCATCTGCACTTTGATTATTTTCAAAGTTAGTCGTTTATTCTTCACGGCAATTTGTCAACGATTACAGTTCTTTCGTTTATTTATTAATAATCAAATGACATGTTGTACTTAATATCATGGAAGTTAGTTCCTGTTATCACTTACGCTATAGCAGCTATAAGCGGATGTTCCTTTACCAACATCTGCTGTTTCTCTCTTTGAGCGTTAATAAAAAAACGCAGCTTGTCATGCTAACAAAAAGGGAAAAAAAAACACAAAATGCTAAACAAAACTCATCTGTTCTGAAGTGCTGACACTGGAGACTCCTTCCATAAGCATCTCTTAACAGAAAATCAATGCCACATCAAATCAGTGATAACCTGATTGCGCTTTTTGTTTGTTTGTTTATAATTAGCCTTCGATGTCGTCGAGCGTCCGCCGTACGAGTCCGCTGTTACTATGGAAACTATTCGAATGAGCGCTTTAAAATATAAAAAAACACTGATTTGAACTGCGGCCTGAACTAAGCTCGGAGCTTCTGTTACGGAAAACGAGTCAACACCCTCTGACCAATCAGATTCAAGATTTCTGCAGCGTTGTAGGATAAATGTTATCATATGGCTATTTAATCTTGGACTTTTTTAGAAAAGCGAAATCTTGAGCTACTCTGTGTTTCGTGTGTGTCGTGAAAACGCGTCCTGGCGAGTTGAAAAATCTCTAATGTTAAATATTAAATATTAATAAATATGTTAATGAAAGAGCATTAGAATGACGTAACAGGAAATTTATGGTTTTATGGACAGAGAAATGATATACCTGAGATTATGGAGAGAATCAAAGCATGTAGTGTCAGCTAATAATAATAAGAAGAAGAAGGAGAAGGAGAAGAAGAAGGAGAAGAAGAAGAAGAAGAAGGAGAAGAAGAAGAGGATTGCTAGGCTCCTAGCCCTCAGGTTCATTGTTGTTCCCTTCACTCTTATGAAGATGTAACCAAACGCAGCTCTGTTTTATCCTCTTACAGCATCTCAAAGCAAAGCGAAAGCCCACGGGTGCGATAAAAGCTTTAAATAGTTTCCTCCAGGGGCCGTCCTGCCTGAAAAGACCTAATTTGATAAATTTGCTCTTTAAGCAGCGAGCTCCATTTTGCATAGCCTTATTAGGAATTCGGCTAAATATCTCTGCTGCTTAGCTATACAGTTTTTTTCCCCTGTTTTTTTTTCTTCTTCTTTTGGGTCGGACCACCTACATTTGTTTAAACGCACCCGTGCTCATTAGCACCTCAGAGCTAATACTGAGCGTGCGCTTCATGTAAGTACCGCTAAGTCTCTCATTTTCTGCAAATAATTCCCCTTGATCTAATCGTCAATTTATGCAGAGGGGAAAACGATGCTCTTAACATGGCTGGTCAAAGGGAAAAGGAGTGAGCGCACGCTCTGAATTATGCATGCACGCCTGTGTGTGTGTGTGTGTGTGTGTGTGTGCTTGATTCTCTTTTTACAAATGACAGGACTTCAAACCATTCGTTCATAATCAGAGTACTTACACGTGTATTTACAAAAATTAGAAACAAAAAAAAATATGATTTTTTGACATTTTTTCAAATGATTCATTTATTTACTCGTGATTCATTTTTTTATGTGATTTTATATTTGATTCATTTATTTACTCGTGATTCATTTTTTCATGTGATTTTATATTTGATTCATTTATTTACTCGTGATTCATTTTCCACATGTGATTATAAATATGATTCATTTATTTACTCGTGATTCATTTTTTCATGTGATTTTCCAAATGATTCATTTATTTACTCATGATTCATTTTCCACATGTGATTTTATATTTGATTCATTTATTTACTCGTGATTCATTTTTTCATGTGATTTTCCAAATGATTCATTTATTTACTCGTGATTCATTTTTTCATGCGATTTTATATTTGATTCATTTATTTACTCATGATTCATTTTTCATGTGATTTTATATTTGATTCATTTATTTACTCATGATTCATTTTTTCATGTGATTTTATATATGATTCATTTACTCATGATTCATCTTTCCACATGTGATTTTATATTTGATTCATTTATTTACTCGTGATTCATTTTTTTCATGTGATTTTATATATGATTCATTTACTCATGATTCATCTTTCCACATGTGATTTTATATATGATTCATTTATTTACTCATGATTCATTTTTCCACATGTGATTTTCCAAATGATTCATTTATTTACCTGTGAATCATTTACTTATTCACATGATTTTTTACATGATTTATTTACTTTTGCACGATTCTTTTATTTTCTCATGATTCATATTTTTTCACGAGATTTTTCATATGATTCATTTGGTCACATATGATTTTTCACATGAAAATCTAATTTTTTTATATATTCATTTTTTCTGTTTTATTTTTTTCGCCACACAATTCTTATATTTCCTCACGATTCAGTTTACACATGAGTCATTTACTTACTCATGATTCATGTTGATTCATTTTGTCACATGATTCACTTTGTCACATGATTCCTTTTTCCGTACATGATTTTCTTGAATTTCACCTGTTAATATTTCATGTGGTTTCACTTTTCAGATGACATGTGAAAAAAAAAAAATATAGCAATGGATTAATTCTTTAAGTGTTTTTATGACCTTGCTCATGAAAGGGTTAATTCTATTTCATAACATATATCCGCATAATATATTACATCACGTCATGTGAGGTCACGTGATCAATTTCAGGGCATAACGTTTTATTATTTTACACTTGATTACGTAGATTTGCATATCGAACCTCACATGTGAGACCTTTTTACACATAAATCAAATAAAGTGTTAATCTTCTGTACCTTTATTTGGTCCAGTGTCTTTGGATGCGGTGCGACTTTGTGCTTTATGCAGCTCTGCTCGTAGGCCAAAATTATATCTGTCAAGGTTCGACTGTCGCCTAAAATAGAAGTGAGAAATAAAAGGCTCAACAAACAACAACAACAACAGCCTTTCATTCCTTATCCACTAATCCAGTGTTTATTGTGTCTTAATGAGCGCTCTACAATTAGCCCTACTGATGAAAGCGCATTTTAAAAATGTTTTCTTCCTTTTTTTTTTTCCTCGCCTAATACACTTCTCTGTGCTTCATTAACGCAAGGTAAATGCATTCAGCGCATCTCGCCGACATGATGAACTCCTGATTTACCCACAGTTCCAAAAACAAAGACAATCACGGAGAAGAAACTTTTACCAGAAGTACAGAGGCAGTCGTTTGTGTGTGTGTGTGTGTGTGTGTGTGTGTGTGTGTGTGTGTGTGTGTCACGGTTTTACATTGCACAAATCCTGGACTTTAATTAACATTCATTTTTCTTAATCCATCTCTTTCAAAACATCTAGGTCACCGCCGGATGAGCTGCTGAGATTCTCTTTATCGTGTTTGTGAACACTGAGATTAAAAAAAAAAAAAGAAAGAAAAGAAAAAAAAGATCTGAAACCAAGTCGTTCCTTCTTCGGTAGCGGCTTTTGCTTATACGTGGGATGTGCTGGTAAAGGAAAATCATCAACAACAGGGCGATGTGATGAAATGGAGTCACTGTTTAAACTCTAACGCTGATTATTTTCCCATAACAGCACATCCCGGAGTGTTTTATTCTTCTTCCAGCGACACATTGTACTTTTTTATCCGTTTCCAGTTGCATCGTGGAACGAGCATGAAACAAGACAGAAAAAAGAATAAGTGAGAAAAGGAATTTGCTGTCCAGATGTATATTAAATGTAGCTATAAATGGATAAAAAATACTTGCATTGAAGTGGGAGAAGAATAACACACTTTGGGACATGCTGTTATTGGAAAATAATTAACTTCAGGGTTGTAATGGTAACCGAGCTTCACGTCACTGTGCCATAGATTATTTTCCTATAAAAGCGTTATTATTATTATTATTATTATTATTATTATTAAGGATTTATTACCGTCCCGCCGCGCGTCCTTGCTCTCCGCAAATCCCGAAACCATCTCCTCATCCGGAGGAAACGAGACGCGCTTCTCCCCTCGGCTCTTTCTGCCAAGCAGACGTGCCACTTCCTCTTCCTCGGCATGGCCGCTCATCGTCATCACTACAGCCGATCAGATATTAGCGGCTTCACTCGATCGATTTTGAATCCGTCCCGCAACATCGGAAGTCATTACGGACAGTTTGGGTCCACGAGAACAGCTACATGTCCGGTCGCACCTCGCAGGACGCTTCGTAGAATCGGTTCTGTGGTGGATCCAGAGCAGTCAGGTGGCACACGGAAACCAGAAACCTGTGCTTAAAGCATTTACAAAGCTGCTACAGGACGCCACGCCGTCAATAATGAATGAGCCGAGCGCTCCGTGGAGCTCCGTGGAGCTCGGCATCGGATATACACACCTTGTTAAAAGTGGGAAGCAAAATACTACCTGGAACCAAGAGAATCGAACTGCGGATACTGAGCCATGAGCCACTTATTTGCAGCCCCAAAGTTATGGAATAGCCTCCCAGCTAGTGTTCGAGAAGCAGACACAGTCTCAGTGTTTAAGACGAGGTTAA
>CM074954.1:24110118-24122919 GCA_037577455.1 Pangasius macronema
GTAAAGCTGCTTTGAGGCAATGACATTGTAAAAAAGCGCTATACAAATAAACTGAATTGAATTGAATTGAATTATTTCCACATGTGATCTTTAAACCTGATTCTTTTATTTCTGCATTTGATTCATACACAATTCATTCATTTCCACGTGTGATGTTTTTTTTACGTGATTCACTTGATTCACATGATTTCCACATGTGATTTTTATACACAATTCAGTTATTTCGACATTTTTATACACGATTCATTTGCTAATTAAATTTATAGCCACGACACGTTTAGTGTGTTAGGTTTGCAGACATTCCTTCAGTTTTACAAGTTGGTTTTGTGGATAATTAACTTCTTGGATTGCTATTTTTTTTTACATGTATTATGTACATTATTATTTTATAAATCACTGTAATGCTTCCCCCCCCCCCACTCCCCTACATGCTGAGGAAAAGCATGCAGTCTTATAACAAACCATGTCTCTTAAAAATACTTTTAAAAAACGTAAAATAAATAAAAATCAGAGGAAATTCCTAAAACAGAGTGTAAATTAAAGATGACTGTAGGCTACTTGGGTGACATTATTTATTTTACTGCTATAGTCTGCTTAAAAAGAATGTACAAATCAGACGCAGACCTGAGTTTCGGTGTTTACTGAAGAAAACATGCACAAACGTAAAAAAAGACAACTAGAAATCATATTTTGGTCCATATTTATGTCTGAAGTGTTTGAAAAATAAAAATAATAAGAATGATCCACATCACTTATTTAATTAATGAACAAATTATATATGACACATACTATGACACTCTGTATATGTATAATATAACACTGTATATTATGAAAGCGCAGGATAGAGCATAAAAACTACAAATCCCGGCTTGCATTGCGCCAAACCGGAAGTTACGTATTCCCGTGTTGCCCAATTAGGAGCTTCGTCTTGCTTCCGCTCTGAGGGTTGTGCGGGAAGTTTGGAGCTGCTAAGCGCTTGTATTTATTTGCAGTTTGTGTCTACCGTTGTGTACAGGTTTGTGATATTTTGTACTTGTTTATGGATAAATATTTGTTTGTACATGTTTGTATTTATACACGTTTCGTGATGTAAGTTTGTTTAAAGTATGTGGTTAGGTGTGTCATTTTAAAGGCGAGGAAGTTATTGAAGTTGTTAGCTAAGTTAGCATAACAGTGTTAGCTTAGCGAGCTAACATGAACCGACCTGAGCAGTAAATGTTCGCAGGCGTGGATATTAAAACTTTATTTCAAATATATTACATGTTTAATAATTAATATGCTTTCTACTGTCGGTGAAAGAGTCGTTGGCTTGAGCTGACTGCTAAAGCTTGAATGCTAATGGTAGAAGAAAAGTGAAACTTGCGTCACGTTTATAAATTACAAGTAAAGCTGATGTCTATGCAGTAAGGTCGGCTATCGTCTTCTCGCGAGATTTCGCGATATTTAGCTTTGCTGCGGTTTTGATGGCATCAATGGCGGTGTATTATATAATATTCTACGCAGTGTTGCAGACTCTTTTCAGGGTAAAGTAGCACCTGTAGAGGTGTAATAGTCGATTTTTAAAATTGCTTAATTGTATAAATAACCTGTAGAGTATGTAGAACATGATTAAAAAAGGCTTTAAGCCATGAAGTCCAGAATTGGCTGAGAAACTCCATTTGGGAAACTGACTTCCGGTCCGGCATGCTTCCATGTGTTT
Source organism: Pangasius macronema (assembly GCA_037577455.1). NCBI lineage: Eukaryota > Metazoa > Chordata > Actinopteri > Siluriformes > Pangasiidae > Pangasius > Pangasius macronema. Next base: position 24,111,818 of record CM074954.1, read on the forward strand.
GGATGGGCCTCTGTAGATCCTGTGGGCGGGGCTTTGCGAACATGGGCGGGAAATGTGTGTTACATGAAGAAGGAAGATTTTCCGAACAGTTTTATAAAATAAATAAGGAGAAAAACATGATGCGACATCCCAAAGTCTTTTATTCCTCTTATACCGCTGCAGTCTGCCAGTTAATTCAAGATACGTCCTACTTTTTATCCAAGTTTAGCTACATGTAATTCCGTTAGTTCCTGTTATCACTTACATTATAGCAGCTGTAAACAGTCGTTCCCTCAGCAACCTCTGTTTTTCCCCTCTTTCTTTTAAAGATAGAAAAAAACACATCTTTTCATGTTACAGAGAAACCGGACCACGTAAACTGCTCTGTCCTGAAGACTTTCCTACGGTGGAAAACTTACTAACCGTTACAAAGCGCTGAGACTGGAGACTCCTTCCATAAACGTTAGACAAACACGTCCTTACAGAAAGCTCCATAATATCAATGGGTGTATGTTTTTCTTTGTTAAATAACAGCATATTTTTTTTAAGTCTGTTGTTTATTAGTCTTTGATTAGCCTGTGCAAGGCGTCTGCTGTACAAGTACCCGTGAACGAGCTGCTGTTACTATAGAAACGATAACGTATTAGAGCGAGAGCATTAATATTAACCTGGTCAAATCATTTGCTTTTAGCCACGCAAACAGCAGTGCGCACATACTATTATAATTACGGTAACCAGGGAAAAAGCAGAGAGATGCACTTTCTCTGCAGTAATTTATTAATTTTATTTACTTGTATTATGCTGTTTTTTTTTTTGTACTTTTTGGTAACGAACAGCATTATAACAGCCTGTAATATTGAACAAGTGAGACACTGAAATACTAAGATGTACTGCAGAAGCAAAAGACGCCCGTGTTACGTAGAGTATATGAACATAGACGACGATGTAGTACTCCCGAGTACTCGAGTAGACAAAATGACCAACATGCCCATCCCTAATAGATATTGTGATATGATGGGATATACGGACCCTGGTACTCGAGCAGGGTCTGGCTAGACCTGGACTCATGTTAATAACCACGAACCAGTGCCATTCAAAGCTGCTCATCTATACATGTATGTAATATTCAATGCAAACAGGTCCAGATGCCGCCCAAAGCCAAGGCAGCTGGGAAAGCTAAAGGGCCGGCGAAGAGAAAGCTGGCCGAGGAGTTCCCGCCCGGAGAGCTCCTGACAGACACGGCGAAGAAAAGCTGGAAGCTCGGGACGCCTGTCGGTCAGGGAGGCTTTGGCCTGTTGTATCTGGGTAAGAGTCTCTGCACCCTTCGATGCTGTCCTGAGACATAATCACGTTTTTTCAACACAATAACTACAATAATCTTCTCCACATTCAGCAAGCGACGATACGTCCAGGGCTGTCGGAGCCGACGCACCTTACGTCATCAAAGTGGTGAGCAGGAACACTTTCATTCGCGCTCATTCTGTAGCATGTCATAGCTTTTTAACGTATGCTAGAGTATGCTTCCTCCTGCAAATCTAGAGCCAGCCATACCAGAAAAGTACAAGCAGCCCTCGTTATACCTGCTTCAGGTGCCTACAGGGCATGCTGTTCTAGGAAAACAATCAGCGACAGGGTGGAGCGATGAAGTGGAGTCAATGTTATCACTGAGAAGTTGCTTATTTTCCTGTTTATAACAGCACACCCTGTAGTGATTTATTCCTCTTACACAACAGAAATTTGCCAATGTTGAATCCTCAATTCTGATTGGTCGGAAAGTGTTGATTAAACCACAGGCTCATATCCATGCGCTCATTCGAGCACGTTATGGTTTCCATAGTAACAGCTCATTCACACGGACACGCGTGGAAGATTTTACGCACGAGTTTCCTTCTTTAATAAGTTAATAATTGGCGAATTGGACGTGGTTGTATAACAGGATGCACACAAGCGTTTTAAAGTCTGAATAAGTACACATCGTATATACAGTGCAACATAAAAGTTGTCTTGATAGCAAGTTCGATAATCAGCTTTCTAATCACGATCGAGAGCTGAGATTTACTCAGCTGTTACTTACTTCTGTAAGTGTGACTTGCTGTTAAATCTGTTGTTTGTTTGTTTTTCCCCCCTGTAGGAGCCAAGCGATAACGGCCCTCTCTTCTCCGAGCTGAAGTTTTACATGCGAGCAGCCAAGCCTGATCTAAGTACGCTCTCCTGACTCCCAACACACCCTCTCAGGCTTTCTGATTCGCTCTGATCGAGGGAAAAGAGCTAGTCCCTTAATTAAAGAAAGTTCCAGGCTCGCCGTGCCGTCCTTATGGAGACGCGCAAACGCCGACTGGATGCCTTCGGTGCTACTTCTGGTCGCCCCGAGGTCACGGCAATACGTTTTATTTAATAACAACCCAAATGTCACCTTCCCTTGACAATTAACTGTTATATTACTAAGCAATGCTCATGGTTTATTCATTAGGATATTGTGACGTTGGTAAATATTTGTCCCGCCAGCAGATTAGCTCGCGGCTGCCACTCGGTCGTCCCTGCGGGATCGTACCTTTATATTGTTCTGAGTAGCAGCAAGTGATTTTGTATGCAGTAGGACTTTTACTCCCAGAATGCTGATCTCACGAGAAGCTGTTATTATGGTTTCTTGATTTTTTTAAATTATTTTTTTAAAAATATTGATATATGTTTATTTCTAAAAGGCCGTTCCTGACTTTGTTTCAGTCAGCGCTTGGATAAAGTCCCGGAAACTGAAATACTTGGGGGTGCCAAAATATTGGGGCTCAGGACTTCACGAGAAAGGAGGAAAGAGGTGAGATGAGTGCAGTATCATGGCCGTGTTTCTATGAGTATGACGCACTGATAAATAAATAAATAAACGATAGGTGGCGATTGTGACGTTTCAGGTACAGGTTCATGGTCATGGACCGATTCGGAACGGATCTACAGAAGAAGTTCGAGGAAGGCGGCAAGAGATTTCCACGGAAGTTGGTTCTTCAGCTTGGCCTTAGACTTGTGAGTTGTGTCGAAAGAAAAGTGAAGCAGTTCCTCCGTTTGTCCTCCATTTGGGCATCTGGCAATCAGCCAGCTCACTCCATCATACAACATCTACCAGCCGTGGAGTGTGAAGGCTCCGTTAGCAGTAACCTCATTTCACCTAACGCCTTCCCTCTGTCTTCTCTCCAGCTCGACATCCTCGAGTACATCCACGAGCACGAATACGTCCACGCTGATATTAAAGCCTCCAACCTCCTACTTTCCCATAAGAACCCCAATCAGGTCGGTTTCTGCTCGTGTTGTCACACTTCTGTACAGTAAGTGCTTAGCAGACAGATTAGCTTTAGCCACTGGAACCAGGGATTTCTTCTGGCATGGGGTGTTTTGTCCTCATTTCCCTCCTGCTTAAATGGGAATTGAAGTCGTTAGCGGAGATCTGGTGCAGTTTAACTTTTTTTTTTTTTTTTGTCAACACTGAAAATTCAGTACAAAGACTTTTGAGAGCTTTAATATGCTCGTATGTAGTTTGATTTCATGATATGTAATCCCAGTTAACGCTATTAATGCGGCAGGTTGCGCGATGCTACCACCACCACGCTTCACTGAATGACACGTGGGACATTTCGTGTTCATTTGTGAAGTTCGAGGTTGCGTGATGCTACCGCCAGCATGCTTTGTGTAGATTCATGACATTTAATCCTAATTAAGTCCGTTTCTGATTGAAGTTGCTACAAAGGGACAAAGGTTTGGGGCGGACAGACGGGGGTCAGTGTGTGTGTGTGTGTGTGTGTGTGTGTGTGTGTGTGTGTGTGTGTGTGTTTGTTGGATCCCTTCTTTTTGCTGTAGACATTTAAATACAGTTAGATTTGTGAAGCATTATTCTTCTACCAAAATCTCTGCTAGTCTTTCTCTTTCTGTGCCTTCCCTTAATAAGACTTAATTTAAGCTTTTCATGCTTAGCGTGTAAACAGTCGATATTAACTGACTGCCGAGACGAGTCTGAAGCAAATAAAGGGACGGGGGAGGCTGAGGCACAGCCAAACATTTAATTTAGAGATTAATAATGTATCAGCTTTGTATTATTAAACCGCTATTTTAAAACTAAGATTTTAAAAGTGGCCTCTTGAGATTAGTGGCTCAGCACTGCTGGTTTTTCTGTTATTTTTTTTAATTTATTTATTTTTAAATCACTAATTTATCATCTTCACGTCGTACGTCTTTATTTGTTAACTGTACGGCAGGTTTACTTGGTGGATTACGGACTGGCCTACAGATACTCGCCGGAAGGTGTGCCGAAGGAGTACAAAGAAGACCCGAAGAAATGCCACGATGGGACCATCGAGTTCACCAGCATTGACGCACATCATGGAGTTTGTGCGTATATGCTTATATGGGCAGATTATTCACCCGTTAGCCAGCCCACAGGGCAAGTGGAAGCTCTGACGTGCTGTTTTGGTTGCTAACCAGCTAGTTTTGTCCTGATCGGTCTTGCTAAATTCGTGCTCTTTCACAGCTCCCTCCAGAAGAGGCGACCTCGAAATCCTGAGCTACTGCATGATCCAGTGGCTGTGCAGCCGCCTGCCCTGGGAGGATAAACTCCAGGACCCGGTTTACGTCAGAGACTCGAAAATACGGTGGGTGTAAAGTTCTCACCGGGTCCTAATGGATCCCAGACCAGGCCAGAGCGACTCACGGGCTCAGGATGTAATCTCGATGATATATTTATTGACTTTTAATAATACACCTAGGCTGAGGTTTAGAGACACGTTCTTCAAGTAACTCAAAAAATCGCCTAAGCTACTTGCTAGCTAGCTAACTTTCTGTCATAAATACATCACTGAGAATATGAGGGCGCTAATTCATATATACTGGAATCCAGTCGTGACAAACGCGAGCTAGTTGTCCTAGCATTTAGCCAGCTAACGTGGACTGTCACAGAGCAGTTGCCCGATGTTGGGCGACAGATGTTTCCTTTCTGAGATTCAGAAACAGGTAATTTCGTGTGATGCATTTGGCATGGCAGGACAACATAGGGCTGTGTCTAATTTACATAATTTACATATTCATGCATATTCATCCGTTCTTGCATTTTTAATGAGGTTACAGGTGTTCCCAGGCCATTGTTAGTCATTTCTTGAGTATTAACACAAAGCGGTTTGTTATTAAACATTTTAATATTTACATATTTAAGGCCACTTCAAGAATAATGTTATAAATGTTACCGAATAATGAAGCTTTAATAGCAGTAAATGCTTACGTTCCAGTGCTCTCGTTTTCTCTCCCAGATTTCGCAACAATATCAGAGATTTCATGAAGAGCTGCTTCGCTGCAGGACATGAACCAGGTGAGAGAATCGCTCGCTGAAACACCGGCGCTGGACAAATCAGGGACCTGGCTAATGTTTCGGGAGAAGAAAGAACCTAGTTTATGTAATTTAACCCCAAACTGAGACACACAAGTTATTACAGATTAATGAAAATGAATTCCCTGAGATGGGACGATTCTGTCCCCGTCCCCACCCGCTCCAACATCGCCTCCATCCTCGCCCATTCCATCACTGTCCCCGCTCTATATGCTCCAACACTGTCCCTGTCCCCACCCGCTCCAACATCACCTCCATCCTCGCCGATTCCATCACTATCCCCACTCTGTAAGCTCCAACACTGTCCCTGTCCCCACCCGCTCCAACATCACCTCCATCCTCGCCGATTCCATCACTATCCCCACTCTATATGCTCCAACACTGTCCCCGTCCCCCACTCGCTCCAACATCGTCTCCATCCTCGCCCATTCCATCACTGTCCCCACTCTATATGCTCCAACACTGTCCCCGTCCCCACCCGCTCCAACATCGCCTCCATCCTCGCCCATTCCATCACTGTCCCAACACTGTGCCCGTCCCCAACCCGCTCCAAAATCGCCTCCATCCTCGCCCATTCCATCACTGTCCCCACCCTATACGCTCCAACACTGTCCCCATCGCTTGCACTCTCAGACACCTTCCCTGCATGCTCCAAAGACTGTCCCCTTCCTTGTACGCTGAAACACTGTCCCCCACTCTCTCCTGTCCCCACCCTCCCACACTCCAACACCACCCCTTGCATGTTGACTCCCCACCACTGCCCCCTTCCCTGTGTGCTGAAACACCATCCGTGTATGCTTCAACAGCATCTTTGCATGCTCCAACACTGTCCTCATCCCCTCCTACTCCAACACCACCCCATCCTTATACCCTGAAACACTGCTCAAACACCATCCTCGTATGCTCGAAGACTGTCTCCATCCCGCATCACACCACCACGTATATTAAATATATTAACCAACCATGTTAAGGTTAAACCTGTAGATCAAGTTTTTATTTATTTATTTATTTTCCTGGTTGGTGGAGGGGAGTAAAACATTGCTGATTGCTATATCAGCAGCCTACTGCCCGGAAACCATGAATAAAACACTCATAGCCGGCATTAATTAATTAATTAATTAATTGAAGCCAAGTCAAAAATCTGGACCAAGCTCCGGGGCGCTTAAAAAGCACCTGCGATGTGCGCAGATGAGGATGAGCTTTTGTGTGTCAGCCAAGCATTAATTGGTCTGAAGCACTTCCTGACCCGTCGCATAAACAGCAGCGTGGAGCGTCCGTGCTCCCGTGATGAGTGCACAGCCGTTGATTTGGCAATAATGAGAGCTAATGGATCGCCCCTGCGCTAATTCCCTACAACTCCTCACTCCAACTTTAGAGAGCGTGTGACCACTTCACCGTGGATGAGGAAGGCAGAGGAATGTGTGTTTGGCTCTCGCTCATGATGAACCAGTCACTGTGATACACGTGACACTACAGCGCTGTTGAATTCTTCGTTGGGATTGGTCAGAAGGTGTTGGATTTCCTGTAACAGCAATTTTGACAGCATTACATTTAAAACATTATACATTACCAGGCTATCGTTTTACCATGAAGTGAGCATATGTAGTTAATACGAAGCCGTTTGGGATTCATCCCAGAACTGTATGTTGGACGGACTTTTAAAAAAAAATCCTGTGAGCTGATCTTCACAGCGATATTCCAAATCAAGCTTAATATCTTAATGACTTCGGTGACTGAAAACCTTAATGGACATATGTTTCATCACTTGTATCAGTCCTCAGTTCACTCCACATAGTCAGTCTGTAACTTGCTGTTACTTTTGCACAAGTTCAGGACTCACTTGATCTTTTTGTCTTTTTTTTTTTTCTCTTTCAAATCAAAAGCGTCAGAGGAGCCGTTTGCTCGCCGTATGATGCGATGGCACTTCTGAAGCTCAGCGACAGGAGCACAGCAGAAGGAGAGATCCCTCCTCGGGCTGTTGTCTTGCTTGTGCGCGTCTCGTCCCAACACCGAGGTGACGGGAGGCGGCACACTTAGCGAGGCCATCATGGCTAATTCTGTTTGGTGTGACAATTTGAGCAGCCGACGATAAACAACAGTTTGCGAGCGGCGAAGAATAAGAAACAACGTGTGATGTTTTGTCGCCCTCTTTTTTCCAGTAAACTTAGCCCGAAGGTCAGAGTGCCTGCGCCTGCTGCGCGGAGACTCCAGTGCAGGAAGTGCGCTCGATTCCCAGTGCAGTTTAAACACACACCTTCCTCTTTTATCAGTTTGTGAAATGGAAATGGCTCTTTACACAGAGGCGGGCAAAAGTTCTACTTTCTGCCAGTCATAAAGTCCGTCTTATTTGGTTCAGTGATACATAACAACACAAAATATGCGCAGAATAATGCATTCGAAAGCGTGCCGTTGTAGGAAAATAATCACAGAAGGAGTGTTTTATCTGTTATAGCAGTAAAGTTAAAAGAAAACTTTTTGTGATGCCTTGATGAAGTGAAGTGAAGTGACTTTGTGGCCAAGTATGGTGACCCATACTTGGAATTTGTGCTCTGCATTTAACCCANACCCGAGACTCGAACCCACCACCTTCAGGTTCACCTTCGGGTTACAAGTCTGACTCTCAGACCATTAGGCCACGACTAATGATTTATGATTGATTATTAAAGCAGAAAGCGAAGTTGCCTTTTAAGCTGCCGTGACGTCTCAGGGGTCTATAAGTAAATTTCTGCTGTGATGACACTCAGTGGCGTCTCGGTTAAATCGTATAATCAGGATTTTAAAAGGTAAATCGTGAGCGGTGAAAAATCAGTAATACACACAAACAGGATACAGTCGTCCTGTCTAAATCAAATCCACTCTTGGAGAGCTGTCTACTGAATCCCAACCCGCTCATCTCCGTCTTTCAGAGGAAATGCTAAAGTTTATGGAGGAGGTGAAGGCGCTGGGCTACACGGACAAACCCAACTACACCAAACTGCGCAGCATTCTGCAGCAGGGACTAAAAAGCATCGGCGCCACCGACGATGACAAGCTGGACTTCGCAGTGCCTGTGTCCGGCGCAGGGCCGTCCTCGGTCAAGGTGAGACCTCTTCAGTATCTTTTATTCATCCTTTAAGAACTCGTTTATCAATCTTTTAGTGAAGTTACGAGTCACAAAAAAACTTAGGTGCGTATGATAAAGACTATAAACACTTTCACATCTTCGGTGTTTTGTCCGTTTGAACGGAATCGTTGTGAGTTCTCCGCCTCGGTGTCGTGCTCTAGTCAAGTGAGAACGTAGCAGTCACTCGGAGTGAGGCAGCATCGTTCCGCTTCCAAGTGAAGTCAAGTCAGAAAGTGATTCGACTCTGAATCATCCCAACTTCAGGAAGTGAATCAACACGCAGTTTGTTCTTGGTTGCAGATTTTTTTTCTTTTTTCTTTTGTACATCTGATCTGCTAAACTGGACCAAATGACAGAGCTGTAGTGCTACAGAAATCCCACGTTTTCGATTTTTTGCACTGGTGAACTACAAGAAAAGAAAAAAAAAAACCTTGGCCCAAACGAATCAATCTCCGAGTCTGACTCAGTGAACAGATGAATGCATGCTGAGGAAGAAAGTGATGGGGTTTTTATTTCTTCGACGACTTTTTGAGATAAATCAGTGCTCGCAGAAGTGAAGTGCTTTCTCTCTCTCTCTCTCTCTCTCTCTCTCTCTCTCTCTCTCTCAATTCACAGCATTTTTGATGACCATGCTCGGTCATACTGCTCAGATCACTCAGATCGACCGTCCTTCGATTGATCAGACCTCTGTTGTTTTTGTCATCATACGTTAGACTTAGGGCGCATTTCATTACACGGTATCGGCTGTTTGTTTCAGAACACCGATTACGAGTAAATGAACATGTAGAACTTTTGAGACAGTGTCCAGTGCAAAGGAAAACCTTGTGGACAAAGACTTCAGTTCCTCCCCTTCTCCTTCGCTCCCTCCCTCCGTCAGGTCCTGAGTGCCTGTGTTTATTCCCTGCTAATGTATCACAAATTTGCTGACACGGTAACCTCGGAGTGAGCGCGGGCCGGCAATCAGCGCGCGCACTCACGTCACGGGAGGCGACGGACTCTCCTCGCCTTCCCACAATGCCGTTTGCATATGGAAGGTGCCGCCAGGGAGCTGGCCTGTGCCAGCTGAGGGTTACCTGCCCACTGCAGTTATTGTATGTAATTATCGAGCCAATCTGTTCAGCTCAGCGGGGTCTGGATGGTAATCATGAGGCAGCAATTGGCAAAATGGAAGGGAAATGTGAGGAGGGGATGGAAAGGAAAGAAAAGGGGGGGTGGGGGGGAGAGAAGGGATGATGGTTCGAGTCCGAGAGACAGGCGAGCATTCATTACGCAGTCTGAGTGGAGGATGGGGGGAATTTGATTGCTGTCGTTAAGTGCATCTTCTAGCTAACCCTGGGTTCAGTTTGTGTGATTTCCTCCCATTCGCTCCTCTCTCCATCCCATGCTCGAATTAGCACGGAACAGGATCCGAAACGGAGGAAAGCGTCGTAATAAATGAACTCAAAATATAAACGATTGTTTGGAGGTTTAAAGCGTGGAATGAAATTGCGTCTCTGACCTGTAATCTCGAGTCACGGATATAACCTTGAAAATCCGAATCACTCTAAGCGGTATTAAAATAGAACTATTGTGTTTGATATTTCAATGATTTTTTTTTCCTCCCCCCTTCCCTCGCTGGATTTTTTAGCCTTGCTGGAGAGCTGTGGAGCAGAGTCGTAATTACATTTGCTCAGACGTCACGCTTAAGGCTTAAGGCACACGTAATAGTTTCCTCGCGTATCACAGAGGAAAGGTCCCTTTTTAATATTAGATTCAAGCTCCCCCTAAGGATGCTGTAGGCAAGTGATTTGACCATTTCTTTTCTATCCCTCTTTTTTTTTTAAGAATCCTAAGCGAAAAAAAGCAGCAGAAAAAGAGGCATCTAATGACGAAACTGATAGCTCCCCTGCAAAGAAGAGACGTCCGGCGCAGAAGAAGGGTAAGTGCTCACTTCCTGCAGTCAGCTTACCCGGGTTCTCCTACTCACTACTTTAGATTAGATCCCTGACGCACCGAATCAGCACAGGGTCCAAATTACGAAAGCAGTTTCGTTTGTAAAGTGCTTTTAATAATAGTTAAAATATTGCTACAAAGCAGCTTTATAAAAAAAAAAACCCGGATGTAGACAGTGGCGAGGGAAAAACTCCCTGAGACTACATGAGGAAGAATCTTTATGATTACTGCAGCAGCTCTTAGGTACATAAGTCTAGGGTTTATTTATTCATTTTTTAAAATGTGATTTAAGTGCACAAAAAATTCTGTACCTTTGTGTTTAGATTCAAAATGCGTCTTTGGAGTGAAAATCTGTTCGCCGTACCTCAATCACGTAATAGGCACAAAGGCTCCTAACAAGTGACGACCAACTTCCTTCAGTGTTCAAACGTTCCCAAAAACTAACACGGCTGCTTAAATAATTAGCCACGGTATTGTTTCCCTACTTTCATCACGTAAGGGTAAAAATGTGACTCTATGAGTAATTAGTGAGTTTTGAGCGAAGCGGCATGTGCAGCCATGACTCACTCGCCTCATTCATTTCAAGTGGTTTGTTCATCGTTTGTTTAATAATTGGGAATTTAATGCACTGCTCAAAAAAATTATAAGAAAAGAAAAATATCATGCTGGATATCTATACTGATATGGACTGGGTAATGTGTTAGGAACGAAAGGATGCCACATCGTTTG
>CM074954.1:24129567-24143575 GCA_037577455.1 Pangasius macronema
GGGGGGAATTCGGTTCCTTAAGAATTAAACAGACACCAGGTAAGCATTGTCATGGTTAATTCCTCAAGTGTGTTTGGGTAAAGCAGATAATGAAAAACTAATTTTCGACTAAATGCTAATTTTGAAATAATTTTTTGTCCTACTGCAAATTTTTATGTACTAATGGTAAAATTTTAATTTACAGCTAAACCAATACCTACAGTGAACTCTCACGTTTACACACATCAGATATTAGGACATCGCAATAGTAAAAAAATCTCAGTATACATGGATTAATAGTGAAGCTTTTGATGAAAAATACATTAGCAATGTTTAGAGACTTGTAAGTTAAGAGTGGCTCATTGGTATCCATCATAAGAAAACCTTGTACGTCCAAGTTTGCTGTATACAAGTCCATTTTAAATATGCAAAATATTACTAAGACTCTAAATTTTGTCTTTTCTCCATTTTGGACAATGCTCCCTATCATATTTTTTTTTTGTTGTTGAAGATAGGACTAGTGTGACAAAGACTTTAACATGGTCTCAATGTCTTCCTAGACTAGAGCTTGTTAAGGCTCCTAGTGGACCATCCAGGTAGCCCAAAGTGATAAAGCCATGGACTGGTTTCTCATGTGTCTTCATAAACGTGACTGAGGAAAGTGACTATGATAGGTGAGTGATTTTTCTACAGGACACAGAACCAGTGAGAGGTCTAGTGTGTGCTAGTGAATAAGCTCCAGATAGAGCGCCGTTACTCTGATGTAAGGGTCAGGTCCCCTGTGCAAAAACCTTGATTATTTTCAAAGGATTGTGAAAGCTGGTGTGATCAGCATGGTAGGGTGATGTCCATCAATCAACAGGCCTTAAGGCACTGCACTCTGATACCTCATAAAGAAAGGCAGCTTTACACGGGTAATGCTATACCATTCACAGGGTCATGGGACCGCACTGTCCCCATTCATATGCACTTGATAAATGGTGTTCTTGACATTGAATTGTTCAGATATGGGACCAGGGGGCCGTGCAGATCCGATCAGAGGTTTATGTCAAGAGCAAATGGGTGGGAAAAAAAAATTCTTTTGAAAATATCAACTTAAATTGTGTTATACTTGAAAAATCAGTTACGCTAATCTATTGTGTTTGGAAGAAGAAATGCCATCTCATATCTCATTTTCATCTCTCTAGCTTCATGAATTTAGTCTTTTTTGTATCTCGTTCTCATTTAGATGAAAATAAATTTCACTCTCATTGTGTTCCTATTTGTCGTCGCACCCCCTGTGCCCTCCATCTCGAAAACACCCATGGAAAAAACTATATAGCCTGATTTTAGGTGGCTGACAGAAAGTGCTCTTTCAATGCAGTTATGGTACATTTGCGATTCTAGTTGTGTGTAAATATTAGAAAACAGCAGGTTCTCACATTCGCAGAAGCGAGGCGTAGCAGTGGGGCTAAGAGGCGCGTTCTTATCGGTATTGTATTCACACTACACCGTTCCTCCTGCTGTTTCTAATCTGCTGCTGCCGCTGCGAGCAAAACTGGACAGGCATTTATTGTCTCAGCAGGGGGATGCTTGACAAGAGAATGTTAAACACTACCACTACCTGCAATTTTCAAAGGCGATACCAGACATGATAAAATGTAGATACACGTTTAATTTCTGTTTTGGGTGAAACGATGGAGAAACTCCACTGAAATAAGCAGGTAGGCGATTCTTTTTCTTTGCTTCCACAGGGTGCCTTGTGAGTTTATACTACACTGTTTTTTTGTGTGTGTAATTTAAGGGAAAGGCGAAATCTTGTCTTTTAATGCCTCTGATCCAGACTGCTCACAGTCGAAACTACAACTGGAAACCCACTCAAGGCTTTAATTCAGTTCACCTTTGGTGGCCACGTTAGGATGTTTAGTGGGCATCGGAATACATGTTTGAATGCGAACCGTCCACGGTCGACATTCAAGTAGCTCATCTTTGTCTTTGCATACCAGCAGGGCCCCCTCTGTTTGCTTCTTCCAACACCTTTGTCTTTTAATGCCTCTGCTCCAGACTACTCCAAGTCCGAACTGAAACCGGGGGCCGACTCGAAGTACTTGTCCTTGGTGGCAGCATTAGGAGGATTGTTGGGCATCAGAAGACACTTGACAGCATAAGTGAGACATCAAACTGTCCATGTCCAACGTCCAAATGGCTTCTTTGTCTTTGCATACTTGCTGTTAATGCCTCTGATCCAGACGACACCCAGTACAAACTGAAGCTGGGGGCCAATTTGAAAAAGCTTGAATTCAATTCATGGGTTTGGTGAGCATCAGAAGACGTGTTTGGACGAAGTAAGAACATCTCACTTAGGCTGTCAAAGTCCAAATAGCTCATCTTTGTCTTTGCATTTAATGCCTGTGATCCAGAATACTCCTTAACTGAAACAGGGGGCCAACTCACAAAGCTTGAATTCAATTCGAAGATTTAGTGAGCATCAGAAAACGTTTTTGACAGCGTAAGTGGGACGTTCTTACTTCTCACTGTCCACGGCCAACGTCCCAATATCTCATCTTTGTCTTGGCATACCAGCAGCCCCCTCCATTCGCTTCTCTCAACACCCTCTGTGTTTCTGTTTCTTGGATAAATGATGACTTCCAGACATGGCCTTGATAACTGCTGGAGGCATCCGAGGAGGCAGTCATCTTAATTATCATGACACTTGCACACGCCGAGATTTCCACCATAGGGCTGGTTGATTTTTTTTTTTTTTTTTTGGTGAATTAACTCTGAAGGAGGCCTGAAGAGAGTGTTCAAACTTGCGTTCCAGACCGTTACCCCTTGATCACCGCCTTTCTGATATCAAAATTGTGCTGCTTCTAAATCGGCTCGTGTGCAAGTCTTAAATTAGGTTGTGCTGTCTAATGGACTTCATGCTGGGAGCGCCATTAAAGAAGCTTCATGGACATTTAATAACCAATTTAGTTAATAAATTCATTTTAATAACCAGGAATCAATTACATTCTTGATGAAGGGCTTTTAACACTGAGAGTTGTTCTGATAGCATGGTTCATGTCTGACACTGTGTATGGACGCAGAAATGTCCATTATGTAGTTATCTACTCCATTTAATAGGTGTCGTGTTCAAGTAACCAGGTCAATCAAACACCGGTAGAAAGACAATGGATTTTGTCTATCCCTAGGTCTTCACTTAAAGTGTCTTGCTAATGCTGCTTTTTGTGAAAACAGCAGTGGAGCAGTCCACGATGGGGCCCTATAACATGCCTTGGGCAATTTCTCACACTACTGTGGTATGACGGTATGGCTTTGTGGTCTGGAACACCACCATTGTGGTCATTCTAGCCATGGCGCTTACAGGGCATTCATGGTTTCCCACACACAACCTTTTGTGTGGTGTTCTTAGGCATTAAATTCTCACCACAGGTGAAAGCAGTGTTTGTGGGTGGCATGTTCATGGTCACAAAGATTGATGTGTCTGTTTTGACATTGAAGTCCATTTGTTTTACTTCATAATTTAGTTAATAGTAACTTAATAGTACATGTACTATTCTGTTTATTTCCTGTCCCTACTAGAAAATGTTCAAACTTCTTTTAAACCATGAGCGCATATTTTGATAAATCGGATGTGCTTTCTTTTAATAAGCTCAGCCTTGGTCTTGCTCTGTAAAACAGCCCTCTGGGGCCTGATAGTACACAGACCTCAGCTGGCTGGGAAACATGCATTAGCATTGCCTTTGGTAAAAGGAAACCGACCGCCTTTTTGTAATGTATTTCTGGACCATTTTAGTAGTGTGTGCCCCATATTTAGTCTGATTCCTGCCTATTCCCAACACATATCGCATAAGGTCTGTGTACCCCCTTAGAGAAGTGGTTCTCATGGGATGCGTTCATCTGTCGCTTCACCTCCCAGCGGTTGCTGTTGAAGGGTTTCAAACGCTCCCTGCAGGTTCTATTGTGGTGTCCGTGCTGTGGGGAGGAGACGGAGCCGCCGGTCCCAGCTCAGGTTTCACCAAGCACCGCGCCCTGATACAAAAAACTAGAGCAAACCTTGCTGCCCTCCTGCCCTCTCCCACCATTGTGTACCTTCCTCATCGCTGCTGTGGCTCCAGCCAGCAGATTGGCTTGCTCAGGAATGGGAGAGGACGTCGCTGCCTTCCCATCTGTCCGAGCTGGGATCGAATAATAGGATTTTCTGTCCTGGAATTGAAGATAATTGTGGTCTCTATCCCACTCCCTAACTGTATGATATTAACCTCGTGCTCCGGAGCCCACACTGGGTCCTGACCGAGGCCAGATGGCACCGTGTTTTGATATCCGATCCAGGCTCGGAGGTCAAGTTGAAGTTGAAATCCGAAGGGTCGTGCCGTAGTTACCCTCCGCACAAGTAACAGAGGTGTCATTCAAACAGGCAGCCCCTTATCTGGATCAGGATCTTCACAGGGCACTAAAATAGTGGCCACAGCAGCACTTATACAGATGCCATGCCGTTGAGGCCAGAGCTGTAACTCATTTATACTCACTGGGAATGGGCTGCAGGTCAAAGTCAAAGTTCTTCTGCTTTGAGGACATGCAGTGTAACACTGAATAGCTTCTGTATCAAAGGTGCAAAAGCACAATGGAAGATAGATGAACCAAACTATTAAAGTGTCATACGTGTCCTCAGTCTCATTGGACGGGGTGAGAAGGAAAAGGAAAAACGACTCAAGCAGGAGGCATTGCTTTGTTCGATTGACTCTGAATGGGCTATTTGGGAGGAAAAAAAAAAAAAAAAAGAGTATGATGATGAGCCTGGTGTGGAGGCCTCCCGTGGTGCTGAAGCCATGGTAATAATGTTCCCTCTCTCCCTTTCCCTCGCCGTGACCCGGGCCTGGTTACAGTCCCCTTGGTAACGTTCACATTCGGAGAGCTTTAAATACACTTTAAAACCCTTGCTGTAAGTGTTCGGATTCTGTCAAAGCCTGAATTACCCAAATTAGGAGCTTCATCCCCTCTAGGCTTGTAGTCTAGCACCATTTTAAATGTGTTAGTAAGCACTTTATAATTGAAAACAATTACGCTTCCAGGCAGGCCTGCTGCATATCTATTTTTAATTTATTCACGTCCACTTTTTTTTAACACTTTAATTTTACCGTAGCCTTTTTGAGAATTTTTTTTTCTTTCCCCCATGGTTGTTTGATACATTGCTACATTAATAAGCGCACTCTGAAACCGCTCGCATTTCATCGTGTACCTGTGCATGTGAGATTATTATAATTTCATCCCCGTCTTCCTGCTGGTTCCTGCTCTTTCCACAGAGTGCACTGTGGCTCTGTGGATGGACGCCCGAGAGTGCAGCGTCATCCTAACATCCTAACAGGGACGTCATTAATAAGGGTTAAATCTGGCTAATTGTAATCCAATTAATAACAGACACAATGATGTACCGCCTGCTTGCTTTTTGGAGGACCCAGCTGTAAAGCCTCGTACCCCCTCCGCCACCCCCACCACCCCATTCTATTGTTCCTTTAATGAGTGTTTTTTGTTGGGTTTTTTTTAGGATGCAAAGGTAGCCGTTACCAAAGGAAAACCTTCAAGATGAGCGTCGAGGCCTGCTTATAATTTCCCACAGCTTTGTCTTTGCCTTTGTGTCTTTTTCTTTTTTCTTTTCTTTTTTTTCTCTCCCCCAACAGTGTAACCCCGGTGTCATTATTTACACCATATTTCTTCCAATTACACTCCGCTTCCTTTACATTCCAATTTAACCCAGCGAATCATCAGGACGAGACTTTTATTGTCAATGATCTATGCCATGGCACTGAGTGAAAGAAAAATAGTCGAGTGAAACTATTTGTGTTTATGGCTTTAGAGGGAAGGAGATAAATGACCTGGCTTTTTTTATTTAGTTTTAATGAAGAAGGGATTGAGGGACTCCCCTGTCCCTGTGGCATTAATGTGATTTCGTTCTCGGTAGACGCCACCGCTTTTCCTCACCACATTTGCTTGTGACCTAGTTGCTGGTCGAGGCGAAGGACATCCAGCCCGGAGTGCCATCCTCCTCGCTCATGAGGACCCTAATGTCTTTTTCACTCACGCAGCTGGATGGCACTAGAGAACGAGCGCCCACTTACAGTAAATAATCAGCGTCCCTCGGTATTACTCGTCCCTCCGGCCACTGGGCTAAACGATGGTTCCATTTAGACCGTCTTTAAAGCCCGATCATGTCCCAAAGCTCCGCCTCATCCTTCCTTCCTACCATTACAAAGCGCCTACAAACAATATTAGCCGAGTCACCTTATGCTCTCCACACGAGCCCCCTCGGTTGTTCAGCATTAATTGGATACTCAGTCCCCAATTACGCTCTTGGCCCAAAAGGCGAGCTCGAAAAAACAAGACAGGTTTCGCTTCCCTTCTGTGGGACTTCATTAAAGCGGCTAGTGCGCCGCTTTCCTCAGGGAGGGAGGACAGCAACACACACACACACACACACACACACACACACACACATACAATAGCCTAGTGTCAGAGTGCTGCAGCATGGGGACAGTTAAAGCACAGAGAAGTTAATTACACACTGTGTGTGTATTTGTGTGTGTGTGTGTGTGTGAGAGAGAGAGAGACTGTGTGTGTGTTTTTCTCCCTTCTTCACTCTTGTGAAATATTTGGAATTAATTAGTCGAATCAGTATGCATTTCAAATCATACGACATGCATTCAGAGCTGCAGCGGGTAGATGTTGTACAGTTAAACGTATGTCATATTTGCCCTCTGCGGATGGAAATGTGGCTTCTGACACGCGAGACTTTCTCCCCCTTCCTTTTTTTTCCTTGGAGTTTGCACATACATCTGCCTCGCATATGAAAAATGTGCAACTGGTGTGTCACGTACGAACTTGTACCGCAGCGCTGTTTTCTGGATTCGGAAACCTGAACGTTCAGAAGACGTTAACTTTCAAGTTCCATCTGCAAGACAAATCACAAGTTTATATTCAGGTCTTATTCTAATTATATTCTAATAATAAACGGATTATTATAAAAGTGATGGTGTTTAACAAAGGAGACATTTGTATACAACATTTAGGGAAGGAGTCTCCAGTGTCAGCACTCTGTTTGTAACAGTTTTCTGATGCTTCATGGCAAGTTGTATATATTTTTTTTTAGCTTATTAACTTCTAGAAGGAGAAAAAAAGACTTGAGAGCGAACAGCTGTTTTATAGCTGCTAGATCATAAGTGCGAACAAAGCGATCTTATTTTACGGATGTTGCGCAACATAAAATATATCTATAAATGGATAAAAGTATAACGTTTCATTTACTTCTTTTGCTATATTATGACATTGTCTAACTGTAGAAATGTAGACATGGTTCTGTGGAGCCAGATGATGTCTCTTGAGGCAAGTGTGTGATCATTTTCGACTTCACGCATGTCTACGTTTAGGGAACGTTATGTAATGTATATTTCATTTTTAGCAGAACTGAAAGATGGCATCATCCGTGTTTTTTTAGTCAGTGTGAAGGGGAGAAAGTGAATGGCTGAGAACCTTTAATGGCACTATAAATATGTCATTAATTAGGCTAATAGCTGTGGCTAACAGGATGTTTATCCACATGAAGCTAATGTTGTGTCTGGGATGTCCGTGTTACTCCACACCTGACTGTCCACTCACGCTCTCTTCTCCTTGTACTTTATTCAAGGCCGCATCGACGCCTGCTTCTTTTTTTCTCTCCCCAATTTCACCCCTACAACCTGAAAATCTTCTCACTCTTCTCACTGTTTTTGCTTTATCCTCCTTTTTTTTTTTTGTTAGTCCTGCTGTGAACATGCAGACACACCCGCGCGCATTTCGACGTATGCGCTCGGAAACCACTCCTTTTGGTCCCCAGGCTAACATCAACAGCTCTGCTTGATGACACGTATACGTGTGATCTCCCACGTCTGTTAATCACCTCTTCACACACACGGGTGTGCGGCTTGACTGGCAGTGCAATCACATCCGCTGTAACAGCCGCGCGCATCTCTCCAGGCAGCCCGAGCCCTGGCTCAGACCCAGAGAAATCTGCTTTCGGAATAGTTAAAAAAAAAAAAAAAGCAGAATCAGTAGCAGGCTGATTCAGAGTGAAGTAGCCTTGAGAGGCATGTCCTCCATCATCATCATCATCATCATCATCATCATCATCATCATCGGCTTTAACCATCAGGAAGGGCACGTGTTCGATTTATTCCTCTCTGCTCCATACCTGGATCAAAAACTTTCTAAGTTCTTAGAATTGAGCTCTAATTAAAACTCCATTACACTAAGCACTAAGCTTTAGTTCAAAGCTTTAGTTGGATCAGTGGCTACTGAAGGCAACGCATCGAGAGAAGTCCATCCAAGAAGTCAGGAATAACACACTCAGGGGTGTGCTGTTTTAGGTAAATAATCAACAAGGTGCTTGACTGTTTATTTTCCAGCAGCAAAACATCCCAAAGTGTTTTATTCCTCTTACACTACGGCAATGTGTCCATTACGATTACCATTTCCACTTTTATTAGAGAAGGACACATCTTACTTTTTATCCGTTTATAGTTACATTTAATGCTGTGCAACGTCCGTTTCTGTTCTCACTCCCATTACGGCAGCTATAAACAGTCGTTCATTCGCCAGCCTGTCTTTAGAAGTTAGCAAGACGAAAAAATAAATAAATAAATAAAAAATCAGCTTGTCACGTGACCAAGAATTTTAAATAATTTAGATTTAATTTTAGTTTCTCATTACACAATTAGATTTTTGTTTCAGGTTATTTATTTTCTTTTTCCTGTCATTACTATTACTTGTTCTGTCTGTCTATCTATCTATCTATCTATCTATCTATCTATCTATCTATCTATCTATCTCATTATTTGCCTGTTTTGTTATTTTGCATTTTATTGTCTACTGTATTGTGGGTGCTATGAAAAAGGTTGTTGTTGTTGTTGTTGTTTAGACAACACCACCTACCTGTGTCTGATGCTCACTTGTTAGCTAGTCTTGTAGCTCCAGACCACAACTAAATACTAGATGACTAAATACAACATATTGCAGATTCCATTTTTTTTTGGCTAAAGGATGACTTTGATTTGTGTATTCTTTTTTATTTTTTTTATTAATATAAGCCAGTCCTAACTATGAGTTCATTAACACACCTGCTGCCGTTTTGTCCGTCAGTGCTGATGTAATCACACATGTGCTGTGTCTGAGCCTGAACTAGTCGCAACGTCTTAATTCAGCACATTTTTTAATTTATTTATTTTTTCTCCTTCCGATAGCTTAATTGCGTGCGTGCTCATCGTTTCTCTGGCCTGGCCCTCTGTCGTTGTTTGTGTTCTGAATGTTGTGTTTGTGGGAGTGTGTGTTTGCTGTAAGGGGGGGTTGCTGCTGTGTCCATGACATCCTTGGAGATGCGTCTCCTGCATCTTTCTCTAATGAAGCCCCATAGAGGGCAGATGGAGGGAGAGGGCCTGGTTCCTCTGGGTCACCTGCCTTTAATTGGGCCTTAGTTGTGTATTAATGGCGCAGGCTCCTCGACCTCCTGTGGCCACTTTGCAGCCACTTTGCAGGCACTAAACTGGCGTAGCACACTGGGCTGCGCAAAACAACAGGGACCTGCTCGGCCTCGCTGCAGTGTGCATCAGGGCCTGTGTGTGTGTGTGTGTGTGTGTGTGTGTGTGTGTGTGTACCATGGCCATTACTCTGTGTGTGTGTGTAGATGCAGTCAGGACCCTGCACTGACCACAGCATGAAACCTGCAGGACAGCTGCACTGAACATTTTAAATGATTAAATGCCTCTTTTTTTTTTTTCTTTTTAAACTCACATCAAGTGATACTTTTCTCTCTAAAGTTTAGTCTTTTCACACATTTTGCTTTTCATGCTCATCTGTCCATCTTCACACACTGAAGAGAAGTCTCATCTATCTATGTCTCTCTCTATCTTTATCCATATCTATCTGTATCTTTCTGTCTACATGTCAATGTCTGTCTGTCTGTCTGTCTGTCTGTCTGTCTATCTGTCTGTGTATCTGTCTATTTCTCTAGCTCTCTATTTCTTTCTTTGTATCTTGTCTCCATTTCTGTCTATCTATCTCCATATCTGTAGCTGTCTGTCTGTCTGTATCTCTCTGTCGAGCTCTCTATCTCTCTCTGTCTGGCTGTCTTTCTGCATTTCTCTAGCTCTGTTTCTCTCTCTCTCTCTCTCTCTCTCTCTCTCTCTCTGTGTCTGTCTGCATTTCTCAAATTTTATTTCTTGCTCTCTTTCCATCTGTACACCTCTTTCTGTTTATCTGTCTATCTGTACTCCTCTTTGTCTCTGTCTCTATCTCTCGTTCTCTATATATCTGTATTTCTCTAACTCTTTCTCTTGCTGTCTCTTTGTATCTCTCTATCTCTCTCTGTCTATCTCTATGTCTGCACTCCTCTAAATATTTGTCTGTATCTCTCTCTCTCTCTCTCTTTTTCTCTCTATCTCTAGCCTGCTTTGTGTATCTGTTTGTATGACGGTGGATGAGAGATGTCAAGGTTGTATTTAACATTTTATATTTAATGACAAATGAAAAGATTCAAAGTAACTGTAAGATGTTGCACCAGCGTGAGCCGCCAGAACAGCTTCAGTAATCCTTGGCATAGAGATTGCGAGTCTCTGGAACTGTTCTTCCAAAAAAAAAAAAATCTTCCCTCAGTTGAAGTTATGATGATGGTGCTGGAAAACGCTGTCTAACACATCACTCCAAAATCTCACGGAAGTGTTTAATTAGGTTGAGATCTGGTGA
Organism: Pangasius macronema; assembly: GCA_037577455.1. NCBI lineage: Eukaryota > Metazoa > Chordata > Actinopteri > Siluriformes > Pangasiidae > Pangasius > Pangasius macronema. The sequence goes on from CM074954.1 coordinate 24,140,296, forward strand.
GTGTGAAGGCCATGGCGTGTGATTTACATCATATTCATCAGAGCACTCGGTGACCCTAGTGACACTGATGTGGAAGTGTGTGTGTGAATGTGTGTGTGTGGTGCTGGTATGAGTGTATCAGGTACAGCAGAGTTACTGGGGTTCTGAACAATTGAATGGCACTGCTGGGTTGAGAAACCATCTTAACAAACTGAGCACAGAAAAAGAAAGACTTTAGCCTCCTACAAGCTGAGCGGCAGGTCGGTGTTGGGCGAGTGTGTACTGTGAGTGTGTATAAATGTAAAGAGGCGAGTCGGTGTTGGGCGAGTGTGTACTGTGAGTGTGTATAAATGTAAAGAGGCGAGTCGGTGTTGGGCGAGTGTGTATAAATGTAAAGAGGCACGTCGGTGTTGGGCGAGTGTGTATAAATGTAAAGAGGCTAGTCGGCGTTGAGCGAGCGTGTACCGTGAGTGTGTATAAATGTAAAGAGGCGAGTCGGCGTTGAGCGAGCGTGTACCGTGAGTGTGTATAAATGTTAGAGGCGAGTCGGTGATGAGCAAGCGTGTACCGTGAGTGTGTATAAATGTAAAGAGGCGAGTCGGTGTTGAGTGAGTGTGTACCCTGAGTGTGTATAAATGTAAAGAGGCGAGTCGGTGTTGAGCGAGCGTGTACTGTGAGTGTGTATAAATGTAAAGAGGCGAGTCGGTGTTGAGCGAGCGTGTACTGCGAGTGTGTATAAATGTAAAGAGGCGAGTCGGTGTTGAGCGAGCGTGTACCGCGAGTGTGTATAAATGTAAAGAGGCGAGTCGCTGTTGAGCGAGCGTGTACCGCGAGTGTGTATAAATGTAAAGAGGCGAGTCGGTGTTGAGCGAGCATGTACCGTGAGTGTGTATAAATGTAAAGAGGCGAGTCGGTGTTGAGCGAGTGTGTACCGTGAGTGTGTATAAATGTAAAGAAGCGAGTCGGTGTTGAGCGAGCGTGTACTGTGAGTGTGTATAAATGTAAAGAAGCGAGTCGTTGTTAAGCGAGCGTGTACTGTGAGTGTGTATAAATGTAAAGAGGCGAGTCGGTGTTGAGCGAGCGTATACTGTGAGTGTGTATAAATGTAAAGAGGCGAGTCGCTGTTGAGCGAGCGTGTACTGTGAGTGTGTATAAATGTAAAGAGGCGAGTCGCTGTTGAGCGAGCGTGTACCGTGAGTGTGTATAAATGTAAAGAGGCGAGTCGGTGTTGAGCTGACAGGTTGAGTCAGTGTGTACTGTGAGTGTGTATAAAGGTAAAGAGGCCAGTTGGTGTTGAGTGTGTGTATGTGTGTGCGCAACCCTGCCCCTCTCTCTCTTTCTTTTCTTTCTCTTTCTCTTTTCTCTCCCTCTCCCTCCCTCCTTCTCTTTCTCTCTCTCTTTTTGTCACTTTTTCTCTCTGCGCCTGTCTCACTCTCTCTTTCTCTCTCTCCCTGCCTCTCTCTCCTCCAGATCTCTTTCTTTCAGTCTTTCTCTTTCTCACTCTGTTTCTTAATTAATTCATTTATTTATTTACTTATTTTTTTTACTTATTTATTTATCTCCTCCCATCTTTCTCAGCCTCTCTCTATCTCTCTCACTCTGTCTGTTTCTTTCTCTCTATACCTCTCTGTCTCTCTTCCTGTCTTTTCTCTCTGTCTCACTTTTTTCCTTATGCTACCTCTCTCTCTCTCTCTCTCTCTCTCTCTCTCTCTCTCTCTCTCTCTCTCGGCATTGTTTATCATCTCCAGGCTCTACTCGGTGTGGATGTCCTGTCTGTCTCCGGCTGCCTGGTGGAAAGGTTGGACGATTACTGATTTCCCTGTAGAACTAACGGTACCTGCAGGCCCCATTAAAGCCATCTGTAGCATGTGTCCTTGTTTATCTGCTCGCTGCTCCATTGGGAGTCTCTCTCACTCTCCATCTCTCTCTCTCTCTCTCTCTCTCTCTCTCTCTCTCTCGCTCTCTCATATACACACAAACACACACACACACACACAAACACACACAAACACACAGCATCACTGGACTGCGGCTGCTTCCCTGGACCTATGGCACTGAGGTGCCGAGCTTCTCGCTCCCCTTAAGGCTGGCACCGTGGTGCGCCAAACCTTGCGCTTGCCTCTGCCAGGCATCTTCAGCTCCATTAGCGCTCGCTATCAGAGCTGGGGGAGAGGCGACGAGAGTGGCATTTCCAGAGCGCATCAGCGCATCATCCCTCAGAGCGCTCCAGGCCTCGTAAAAATTGGACTTACGGCTCCGTTGCCAGCATAAATAAGTCTCTTTGATTGTTAACGGAAGAAGTTATGACACTCTTGGGTGTGCATGCGGGACAGTGGCACTGCCGCCTCGCTCCCTCCACCCTGGCACCCCCGCTGCCTCTGATCTTTCTGCCGATTCAGGGCACGCTCTCTTCATTACCGCCGGCCACCGGGGACTTGTTTTTTCTGCAAGATTAATGAGTGCCGCGGAAATTCTCCAGCGCATCTCGATAATTAAGTCTTTGTTTATCAAAAAACAAGTTATATTAGGAGCAGGAAATTCGCAGTAATTATTCATAATCCTAACAATTCAAGTGTAGCTACCTCATTTGCCTGTGTAATTCTGCTTTTTAATTTCTTGCATACATTTGCATATTAATTTTGCCCGTTGGCTGCTGCAGGCCTCTGTCAGTACTGCTTCTTTTTTATTTTTTTCCCTTTCCGCGTGATGTTTTTCACAGGGTGAGGCTCAGTTGGGTGGCATTTCGGCTGGCTGTAATGATAAATTATGAATTTTTCTAATTTGCTGCATAATGAAGTAACCCCCATCCGATCCATTTCCTCTCCTCTCCGCATCAGATGGCTGCTGAGGCGCGTTCCTTTAGCTCTCCGAAGCGGCCATGTGGTCATTAGGGAGGGCAGTGCCACGCGGGCATCCGGGGGCTCTTCCTCCATTCGGAGTGAGAGATAGGCCTCTCTCCAGTCCCAACCTCATTTCCACTCTGCAAATGGTGTCAGCTCGCATTTCCATGATGCCTCCCTGATGCCATGAGCAGGAGGAAGACATGTCCAGCATGAACGTGATTGTGGCTGTGTAGCTACATGTGCTCAGTGGATGAAAACATCTCCACTGCTGTCCTCTAACTAGTAAAACATTTGTATGAAGATTTTAATTTTAGTCTCAGACGCTCCACCCACGGCCTACAAATCAATCTGATTGGCTGCTCACACTACAGTGTATAAACTCTCAGAAATAATGGTGTATCTTTAAAAATAATTCAAGATACACAGATATATGGCCAAGAGATTACGACTACCTGACC
>CM074954.1:24166136-24225699 GCA_037577455.1 Pangasius macronema
GACCCCTGAAGGGAAAAGCCAAAAGAAGAAGAAGAAGGTAATACTCTAAATGTATTGGCACCCACCTATCACCTCACCTGACAGCCATGTTTCAGCCATAAAAGCCCGCCTGTGCGCACTCTTTGGATAGTACAGTAAGTGATACGAGGGTGCCAATACATTTAGAGACTTGTCACACTAAAGTTATGCTCCATTGGTGACTTTTTTTTAAAACTCATTAATAAACTCAAACCATTCAGAATGTGTAAGGACGACACTATTAACAAAAGATACCTTCTTCTTCTTCTTCTTCTACTTATTATTATTATTATTATTATTATTATTATTATTATTAAAACGCTGTATAGGAGTGATTACACACATATTTTAGCACCATTATTGCATGTGATTATGACATTTAACATCCAGAAGAAGATTGAGATGTCAGTCATTTCACATTATATATTATATACAGGAATTCAAATGAATCTGTAGGCATGAGACTTTGAACACATACTCCATCTGTATGGAAAGTGTGTATTTTTCGAGGCCTGGAGCTGTAAATCATGTGACACCGGGTGGCACTGATCTCCCGCAGTCATCCTGTAGGTGTTCTTTAATATCACTGGAAGTGACATGCCTTGACAGTTAGCATTTGCACATCAATAAGAGAACGCGGTGCTTTGACCCAATTACGGTGGTGGAGATGAGCAAGGCTGAGGCGCGCTGAGATCCGCTGTGCCTGCTGGGGTCACACACTTCACACACACGCCTCAGTTCTCCTCTCACACACTCGAGGTCAGCTAGTGGTCAGGGGATAAGAGTGAAAGGGAAAGAGAGAGAGAGAGAGAGATGCCTTTGTCTTCCTGATCCTGTCACCAACCAAATACACATCCATATATGTGTTCATACTCGGTCACTGCAGCTGCCTCACACACACACACACACACACACACACACACACACACACACACACACACACACACACACGGAGCAGTGGCCCGCCAATCAGCCCAATCTCGCTCTCCTTCACCTCAGAGCTGAGCAGAGGAACACTTCTCCATGCCTTGTTAGATCTATCATCCCTTTAATTAATAGTGTTTTTACGCCAGCGTCTGAACTGTGTCATTTCCATTATTGGAAAACCCAACGCGATTAATGAATAATTTTCATTTTTGATCCATTATATCATGCCGGTTGATCTCTTTTCCGCCCGGCTGAGTGATAGCGTCGTTTTCTGCCCCTCGATCAAATTTAATTTGGCCCCCTATTATATTACAGTGTTGCGACTCAAGTGTCAATTTTTGCCAGGCAATTAGAAACTAGAACCTGTGAAGCTGAGTTTGATAGGCATTGTAATTGGATTGTGTCAGTGATCGCTTAAAACGCTTATAGGTCTGTTCTCTCTCTCTCTCTCTCCCCATTTTTTTCTTTCTCTCTGTCCTCATCTTGCTGTAGCAGCAGCAGCAGTGCAGGCTATATGTATAAACTTCAGAACAAACAGAAGCTATGTTTGCAGGAGGCAGAGGAGCCGCTGAGAGTGCTTGCCTCGGCAAAAAACTTTTCACCTCTTCTCATGACTCGTCATTTTGACCCCTTGTGGGAAGGCGTATTTCTGTTTTTACGGTTCTTCTTGCCAGGAACTGGGTGACACGAGCAAGGAATAAAACACTTCAGAACGTTCTGTTATTGGAAAATAATCAACGATGGCATGGTGTGATGAAGCGGAGTCACTCTTACCACTCTGAAGTTGACTATTTTCCACTAACAGCACACCCTGAAGTGTTTGATTCCTCATACACGACAACAATTTGCCAATGCTAACAAATATTTATTTATTAAAGAACTTTAATAATTAATTAAATGCAACGATAGATATTGTGGAAAGTCCATGAAACGAGTTAGTTCCTGTTCTCGCTTCCGGTTATTACCTGTTTTTTTTCTCTCGCTTGAGGTAAATAAGACAAATAACTGCAGCGTGTCATGTATTTGAGAAACCGCAAACTCATCTTTCCTGACCATGTCGGGAAAAATGAAAGTTAAAGCTTAACTGCTGATACTGGAGACTCCTTCCAGAAATGTAACACACAGAAAGCTCAGCGATTACACGCTTTGGGGAGACTCACCCACTGTACAAGTCCCTGTGTTACTATAGAAACGATAACATGTTAGAGCATTAATATAAGCCTGCGATATGAAGTACAGCTGACACTACTGCCAGAGATGCTGTTAAAAAAAAATTAGCACCTTCCAACCAAACAGGGTCGAGAATTCGACATCGAGAACGATTCATAAATCTATTATACGTGTCGAGAGTTAAATCAAGAGTTCAAATGTTAATCATTTTACATAATTATGTGAGTATTAAAGCTGAGTTCGTTTCAATTAGGACATTTGCGCACTATTACTATTGAAATTCAACTTGGTGTGTGTGTGTGTGTGTGTGTGTGTGTGTGTGTGTGTGTGTGTGTGTGTGTGTGTGTGTGTGTGTGGCAGAACTCATTAAACTATGCTGAGCTCCTGGCCTAATATGCAGAAACTCTCTCTCTCTCTCTCTCTCTCTCTCTCTCTCTCTCTCTCATTTTTTTTTTTTTTTTGTATTTTCAGTTGAAAAGGTAAATTAAAGCTTTCCAAAGGTGTGATTTCTCTCTCTCGCTCTCTCTTTTTACATCTCGGCACGACAGGAACTGTGACACAGAGTGCAGTGGCCAAATTAATGAGCACTTCCTGCTGGGAATTTCAGCAGCAGATTACAGCTCTCCTGAAACGAGCCGTGCCCTGATTTGAGCCAAAGCCGTGTGCTCTGTCTGACACACACACACACACGTATATATACACACACACACACACACACACACACAGAGAGACAGAGAGAGTGAGCGAGGTGTAGGTATGACACGGTGGCTAGTGTTTCTGTGGACTCGACTGGTGCTCGGCTGTGTGTTCGCTCCTCACAGTAGGAGCATTAGATTCGAAATGACAAATGCTTTCAGCAGAGTGCTTTCAGCTGGAAATGCAGGTGGCTTTGTTAGAAATGCACTCGGGTCAGGAAAGGTATTCCTCTGCATGTAATTACCTGTCTTTCTTGGCATACACACCAAATGAATTTTTTTTTCCTTTTCTTTTTTTTTCTTATTCTTCTTTTTTTTTTTTTCTTAAACTTTCCAGCGGGAGCTCCCAGCATCTGATTTGTCTTTTCCTCCACCGTAGGAGGGTTAAATTACACGTTCGGTAGGATGAGCCGGAGAAGTTGCATATTCACACGCGTATTACGTCCGTTTTGGTTGTGTTTTGCTCGTTCTTCATATTTTACATCCATCGATCCCAATATAAATAATAAAATAACACTCGTAGCAAACTCATGGTTCATACAGATGCCTCTTTTACAGTACGTATATGCTAAATACGCTGCTGCTGAAGTCTCAGTTCTGATTGGTCAGGAGGTGTTGATTAATTTTCTAAAACAGCAGCTCTGATAGTAGCGCGGCTCCAAATCACAGGTCCGTGTTAATGTGCTCGTTCTAATACCTTACCGTTTCTATAGCAACGGCTCATTCACAGGGACTTGTTTAACAATCGTTTCACGTAATCTTTAAGTTTACTAATAAACTGATAAGAAAATCTGTTGCTGTTCAACAAAGATAAAACATATCATCACTGATATGGCGAAGTCTATTGAACGTTAAAGGAAGGAGTCTCCAGTGTCAGCGCGTCGTAACAGCCAGAGATGAAGCTGTAATTTTATGAATTTTGAGAAATGTTGTGTTTGGCAATTTTTGTCTTATTGACTTCAAGAGAAAGCGAGGGAGGGACTGTTTATACAGTAGCTGCTATAACGCTAGTGATAACAGGAACTATTAATGTAACCATAAACGGTTAAAAAGTACAAAGTCATTGTTTAGTATGAAAAAATATATATAATTGCTGACAGATAAACCTCCTTACAGAATTTTAAAGGGAAATAAATTTGTTAATGTGTTTTAGGAGTAAACTTACATACAAAATCAATCATGCTTGGTTTCGCCATCTGTCATTTCGATTCTGATGTCAGATGTGTTGATTTCAGCAAACTGTTTCAACTTAGGTGATTGTTTAATTGCGCATTCATTAATCAGACTAATCAATGACGCACAGTATAACTCGACATGTTCTGACACTCTGTGAAACTTCACGAGAATCAATTCGTAAGGTTAAGAATATGGTTAGTGTTTGTACATTTTTTTTATGACGGAATAAAAAAATAATTGTCTTGTTTTATACAAATTTCTCATGAGATCTGGATTCTCTTTTTGCGTTGTTTCCTCTTGAAGTATCTCCTTAAAGTTCAGAGGAAGTTCCTTATGGTCTAAACCTGAAACTCTAGAAAGCTGCTTTGTGATGATAAAACGAAGTGTGTATTTGAAGACATTAAGAGAGTGAGTGGAAGGTGCAATGGGCCACAAGCTGTGCGTGATCTGCTGCTCTATAAAACTTGTGTAATTTTAAACCACTAAACTAGAAATGGCCTAGGAACCTCTCTACATAGTTGACTTCATTAAAAATGCCTGGAACTATGAATATTCAACATATGGTTATGCAAATTGGATATAATTAAATAAATTAGTCCTTCCACCATCCCAAATATCTAGCTATTAATAGCTAGTTATTTAACAGTAGCCAAACGTGTTACCATAGCGACTGAGCGATTGTTTGTAACTAACATTAGCTTACCAGCAGCTCTGTAGCTGTGGTTTCAATGTGTAATGGGACAATTTGCATAATAGATCTGATTGGTTCAATCATTTGAGCCAGTGTTATGACATCACAGTCAGTTTCATGCAGAAGTAAACCGGAAAAAAATGTGAATTTTAGTCCAAACGCTGATCTATGGTTTGATTTGAAAGGTGTGATTTAGACAGATTAATGTCTTCAACTGTGTACATTTATACATACACGCCTTGATCACTTTATTAGGAACACCTCCTCCCTTGCACGTTCATGCAGGAAATCATGTGGCATAAAACCATGCAGATACAGGTCAAGAAATTCACTTAATGTTCACGTCAATCATCAGAATGGGGAGAAATGTGATCTCGGTGACTTTGACTGTTTGAGTATTTCAGAAACTGCTGAGCTCCTGGAATTTTCGCACAACAACAAATTGATGAAAATCATCCAGTGAGCGTCAGCTCTGCAGCCAGGAACGCCTTGATGATGCTGAGAGGTCACGTAGGCTATAATAACTCAAATAACCACTCTTTACAACTGCGTCGAGCAGAAGAGTACCTCAGAATGCATGACACCTCGAAGTGTTGGACCCTGACACGAAAGACAAACAGCAGAAGAGCACGCGCTCACGGTCGAGGATAGGTGACGGCTGGTCTTTCAGGTGTTCCTAATAAAGCGGTCGGTGAATGGATGGTAGTATTATGCAATAATCCTGTGACGAACACAAGGGGAAAAGCCAATATCCGTTAAGCTTTGTAGATCACACTGCTCATATTTAATATCGTGTCAGTAATTAATTGACATTCACTTTGATAATTAAACGCCTGGTTGCTTTGCTACAGTACTGCAGCATTATTATGTCATAAGTATTGACATTTAAACCGCAGACACTGTGCACATGCATTATGTCTGTACGTTGCATGGTGTATGTTACCATCATTGATGTAGCTCATCTCAGACACACACACACACACACACACACACACACACATACGCACACTGCTCCAGGCTATCAGTGAGACAGAAGCTTCCTGCCTTCCTGTATACACCTATTTTGTGCCAGTGGAGGGCAGAATTACATTTCTAAAATTCAACCGGGCAAACTTGATTAAAATGCAGAGGGAACGGCTCTCGTGATGCCGCCGGCGATACCGCGCACGACTGTTCCACTTTTCCTAACGGGCACGCTGCCGTAACAGGCAATAATTCCAATCAGTCAGATTAAAATATCCACCAAGGGCATGTTGATGAGCCTGAAGACTCAAACTGTCCGAGGTTCAATCACTGGGACTCTTAAAATCCCCCTTTGTCTCTTTAATCACATTTTTTTTTAAAGCACACTTTTAAACGTGAGTCGGCAAACAAGGTTGCGTCCCTTAACTGCGAACGAGTGTGAGAAAAGTTTCCAGTCACGGCGGACATCCGAGGCCCAGCACGTAAACCCTGAGCACTGGAAAAAACTGATTTGTTTTTATTTAAACATTTGTCATACAGATGACACATGAAGTCAGCGCCGAGATCAGTTTGAATCAAAGTGAATTGGAGCCTTCCGCTGCGCCCTAAACGCCTTTAACGATCCCCAGACAGTCGAAATGCTCGAGAGGTTGAACCATCGAGGCAGATTTATTTATTTATTTACTTGTTTAGTAAAGACATCCAGGCCTCCTGTTCGCTCTTAACCTGCTTCCGTTTAAGAGGCGTGCTGCATTATTCTGCCCAATGTTTTCCCACTCGGATCAACCGAATTACGATTCGAAAGATTGAAATCCCAGCTCTCGGATTGCCTCCTTGTCTGTAGGCGATGTACAAGTTCACCCTTCGCCCGTGACATCACTGTAACGCTTCTCAGACCGGGAGTTTATGGGGTCACCTGAAAAACAAACCGTGGTGGGGACTGTGGTGGTGGTGGTTGTATGATGAGAAATAGAATATGCCAATCAAATTAGGTGTGTGNTGTGTGTGTGTGTGGACAGTGCTGCAGAAAAGCAGAGCGTAGTGGTCGAAGCATATAGATGAGCAAGAGCTCATTTCGTAGGATAACACCTAAAGATCTGAATCTGAATGAGAGAAAAAAAACTTTTTTGTTTTCTCGTTCCGATGTCAACATTCATGCAGGATTTTTTTGATTTATGTGCGTCTGTAGCCGGGTCTGCTTGGATACTGTACCCTGTACAGTGTAAACAACTACTTGAATATAACCAAGCGCTAAAATTGACAGCTTGAAGAACGCTAATGCGACGATAGTTGATTTCTCTTATAACAGCCCGTAGAATATTAGTCCGAGTTATTTAGATGTTGTCGGATCGGGAACTCGGGTTCTGTCAAAAGCAATATTCCGATACCGCCGCAGGGCGTTATGATCGCCTCACGTTTTGAGAGGGAATTTAATTTACGGTGGAAAACGGTGGAATTTTTTGCAAGTCTGCAAGTGTGTCCTCCGAGTGTAATACTTATCTATTCCGTCTGTCCGTCTGTCGCCGGATTTATCCGTCTGTGTCGACAAATTCGGTTACGACCAAATTGCGTTTGTCAAACGCTTGGCATGAGAACAATTTTGAAAGATCAGTCATATTTAACAACAGAAGGCGCTTGATTTTTTTCTTCTTCTTCTTCTTTTTGAGTGTGTGTGTGTTTGGATAGAAATAGAGCGAAGTGGTAAACTTAGTGTAATACAGGTAAGAGAGATTGATACATTCTTGGTTATAAATAAACCCGGTACCTTTTCCTAAATTCTAGTTCACGTCGTGTCGCATCAAGTCACTCTGATATTACGCTCAGTAAATTCGCATACTCTCTTTGCTTCGTTTTTTTTGTGCAGTCCCGCAGTCCTCGTGTGATGGTGGAATGAAGCATGTGTTAGTGGCGTGAATAAACCAAATTTAATTATTTTCCTATAATTGCATGTTGTATTATTCCTCTTACACAACATCATTTTCTTTTGTTAATGAAACAATGACTCATATTTATCCATTTATAGTTACATTTAATGTTGTGGAACATCCTTGAGATAAGTTAGTTTCCTTTTCTCACTTACATTATAGCAGCTATAAACCATCGTTCCATCACCAGCTTCTCTTAAAGTTTAAAACAAAATGGTGGAAACTTACTGACTGCTGACACTGGAGACTCCTTCCATAACGGTTACAGAAAACTTCATTATCTCAGCAACAACAACACTATAAAGATCTTATTATTAGTCTGAGATTATGTGGAACATCTGCAGTACAAGTCACTGTTACTATAGAAACGTTAACTTATTAGAGCATGTCCATTAATACAAATCTGTGACCAATCACAATCAGGAATTCAACAGTGCTGTAATATCTGTCAGTGATATATATATCATATGTGAAGAGTGTTTACAGTACACTGAGTTACCTGTTAAAGAAAGCAGGGCAGGTTTCAAATGCGATATAATGTGTTATGAGCACTATTTATAATGAACTCTGCTTAATAATTCTAAATCATTATAACTATATGTTATGCTGAATGCCTTCCTAAGCATTTAGGACAATACATGTCCTCAATGTTAAAGGTTATTATACTTACGGACTTTCTATAAAGTGTGACTGCAAATCTTTTTTAAGACCTTTTCTCGAGGTGCTAAAGCTCACGGTGGGAGGAGGCGCGCTGAGTAAAGTTTTCCGAGTGGAGTGTATTCAGCAGGGAGCCGTCCTTTCGCGAGTGACACCTCCCGCTTAACAGAGAGAGCTTTTGGTGCTTTGGAGTGCTTGATATCCAGCGATATTCTGCAATCTCTGGCACGTTTGTGTGAGGATGCAGGGAAGAACGGAGGAAGAGGAGAGGGAAGAGGAGGAGGTCGTTCCCTAGAGAGACCCCACTTCCCCCTTGTTTATGGGCCGGTCTAATTGGGACAGTGTTGTCAGACGGTGTGATGTGACTTCTGAGGCGCGCGCATGTGTGTGTGTCTGTGTGTACGAGTGTGTGTATGTGTGAGTGTGTGTAGAGTGAGAGTGAGAGCTTGTGCTCTGCGGCCTGCTCCGTGGCTTCCTCTGCTGTTTCCTGCCGGGCGATCTGGGTTGCCTACACTCGTTCGTCCGCCTCCGTCTGCTTGGCTGCGTGTGTGTGCGTGTGCGTGTGCGTGTGCGTGTGCGTGTGTGTGTGTGTGTGTGTGTGTGTGTGTGTGTGTGGTGTAGCCACCTGCAGCATCCTCCTCACACAGTCTTCCTCCTTTCCTCTCCCACACTCGCCTCCTCTCTCACTCCTTCGGCTCCGGCTGGGGACGAGTGGGTGAGAAAGCGACCGAAGCTTTACCTGCCATGCCACGGTATTTATAGAACGAGCTTCTCCACTTCCTGCTTCGGGGAGGATGCTCGCATCTTTTCGCGCCGATCGTTATCTCGTCCGTGTGCGCGGTGGTGACACAGATATTCGTGCACAGGCTGCACAGTTTGAGACAAAACACACAAACACTTACACTCAGACTTTGGTTGGTGTCAGAGGATGGCAGGAAAGAGGTCACGGCTTCTTGGGCATGTTTGTTTCTTCACGTAATAACGTCTAACGCCATCGACACTGTAACAAACCTCAAACCTCAGACTTTGTACGTTTACACTGTTGCTGTTTTAAAGCACTTTCTTACAGCTAAAATACTGCATAGTGTTTATTGTAAATGATATTAATATGATATTAACATGTTATTAACACGGTGTCACTGGACACAAGAACATTCACTTTATTTACAAGAACAGTCATTAAAATAGATTTTTGAATGACATACTGATTTAGCAGTTCTTCATTAATTTAATAATGTTATGTATTAAATGTATAAAAGTATGTTTACAATACTGGATAGTTTGGATAGATTAACACGGCATTAAGATGGAATAATATCGCCCAGGATGAGAGAGACAAAAGATAAAAGACAAAAGACAGCGGCGTTTCAGTGCCTTTTTTTCGAGACGGATCATTAAAATAGATTTTTAATTACATTTTAATCTTCTTCTGGTCGATAAATGTGTAAAGATTCGTCCCTCAGACTGATAGACAAGATGAAATTTATATGCAGCTGAAACACAGTGTGATTGCGTTACACTGCTGGCATTTTAAAGGAACTAAATGCTGTGTATATTTACAGTGTGTAGAAGTAATATAGTGTTAATATGCAAAAAAAAAAAATCATTTCAGGGCCAGTTGTCTTATTTATTTATTTATTTATTTATGACTGTGACAATGTTCATGTCCAAACTTCTCGACTTTGTTTGTGGTAGACATTTAAGGTTAAAGTATTGGCACCCTCGGATGGCTTTCGGTCCGTGATATCAGGATAAAAACGACACCGACTTACGCGAAGACATTTAAGCTAGGCCGAATAAAACCGAGTGTTACAGTGTGTTAGATTTGAACACGTCGTCAATTTGATCAAATTTGACACGCTGGAATATGAATACGTTACGTACGGCTCCAAACGAATGCGCCTCTGTCTGATTTTCAGCAGGAATATATCATAAATGCATCCTGACATTTTTAGCTTTTACATTTTATTTCCTCTACCTATGTGCTAAACTCTCACCGAGGGGAATCGGGAGCAGGAGAAACTCATCTGAGAAGTAGGAAATGAAAACACAGTGAGAGTTCTATATGAATAAAGGGAAAGACGAGTCCACTGTGGGGGGAACGGCGTCGAAATTACCGTCCTGTAAACAAAGCCAAATGAGGGCCGGATGTGAAGAACAGTGTGTGCTCGACATAAAAGTCCCAAATTATTCTCACATAAGCAGATGGGAGATTCTTATTGTCTGTGTCTGTATTTAGCCTCAAACATCTCTCTCTCTCTCTCTCTCTCTCTCTCTCTCTCTCGCTCTTTGTGTATATGTGAGCGTGTATGTACTGATGCAAACAAATAACACACACTTCAGCATGGGCTTTGTTTGCTCTGATTCAATACTGTATCAAAGTCCCAGGTGCTTTAAATAATTTATCACATGTGGATTTCTTAAAGTGAACTGTTAATTTTCTTTGGGGATTGATTCTCTAATTCACTTCAGAATAACAAAACAATCACGACCGTTTCTGGTATTTATTTGAAAGTCAATATTGTGTATTTTGAAAGTTATAAATATTCATATATTTACTAGCATATACCATAATATTAATCAGGAGGGGAGGGGGAGTTTTATTATATGATTCTCCACGCATTTTGGAGAATGAAATGGAAAAAGTCAATCAATATTAAACAGTAATTTATTCAATTTATATTCTTTTGTGAAAAAATATTTCTTTGGTTGTCTCTCTGGTTCTATGTGGTCTTTACTGGTCATTATTTCCTCTTACATTTGTCTGTCTTTTATTAAACTCAATATTTTTTGCCTTATTCATGACTATCACAGTCCATAAGAACTGTAGATTCAATCTTGCATAAGTAGCTATCGATGCAAAGATTTTACCACGCATCACTGATCATTATCTCACCAAAAAAAACAACAACTCAGGAATCGTTTAGTGACAGTCGAATCTGAAACTGTGTTTGATGTCAAAAGCAATTTATTTCCCCAAATGGGTGTTTATAAATTCAGAATGACACTATACTTCTGATTAACTGTCCATATGCCGTCAAATAATAAAGTAAAATCGTTTTTTTTTCTCAGGATGAACAGCATGTCTGGGATTTCTCTGATTCTCACATGATGAGTTGCACTCGTTGGTCCTGTCAGTGGGATTTATCTAAAACTTTCCATTTTGAGTCCACAATCTCAAAATGATGAATGTAATATATATATATATATATATATATATATATATATATATATATATATATATATATATATTAGGAAACTCGTGCCAGTTTGGTTTCCTCATCTGGATGCTGAATTATCCGTTTCCTCATTGAGGTCCTGTTTTCCATCTCATAGTCTTCCCTGTAAGGAATTTCTTTGGAGGTTTAAAAAAGTGTGATATGGTTAAAGTCGATGTTAAATTGTGTCCGTTTTAATGGCGGTGCTAGAAGATCCAAACCAAAAGCCAAAACTTTTTTTTCATGAATTCCCTTTCAGTGCATGACACGTATTTTGGTATTTTGACACGTGCTTTTATTTTGCTTCCTGGTCCTGTCTCCGCCCTTATCCTGTCATTTTTCTGTTTCCTAATGTGTGCACCTGTTCTTAGTTTACCTTTTGAATACTTTGCCTTTTTATACACCTCGCCTTGCCTTCCTTTGTCTTTTACTTATGCGTTTCTAAGCCTTATTTTCTTACCCATGTGTATCTGGCATTTGACTTGTGCCTGTCTTTTTGTTCAGATGTTGAATAGTCCTACTTTGAAGTTCCCTTCGCGTTTATTGACTCTCGCTATCGATTATGACGGCGATTATCGTTCGCCCTCAATAAAGAACACGCCGAGTTTACGGACTTGCATCCAGCATCATCAGCCTTTATGTTTAAATTAAAAAAAAAGAAAGAGCTGAATCTTAAATAGAATATCTAATGAATCTAATTACTGCTATTAACAGGAATATTGTCATGCAGGCTATTTTCTGATAAATATTAATTTTTTTACTAATGGAATGGTTGTGAGTTTTTTTGCTCACGAGTTCTCATGACGTAAGTGTTCTCACTGTGTGAACATCGAACCTAAAATCAAATGTCAATTCCATCTCTTGTCACTTCTGTTGCCGACAAATCAGCACTCGGCTTTATTGATGTGCACAAATTTATCTTTAAAACATCATGGAAAAGAAAATATGGACTCAGAAGTGGTCAATATGGTTTTGTCTGTTTTTCAGAAAGAGACAGTTATCGTGAAGTTTCCAAAGTAGAAAAAAAAGTTGAACTTTCCAGTAATGTCGTGCCTTTTTTTTTTTTTTAACATTTAAACATCCTGAGCAATCAGGTCACAATTTAGAGGTCAAGCGAGAAAAACAAACACAGAGAACAAAGTGCCGTGAAGTGATTGTTAGTGAGATGTTAATATGAGAATATTTCATTTCCAATATTCCAGCTTTGCGATGTTTAGCTAAACCAGCTAGGACTGGAGAGAGAAGGGTGTAGTTATAGTTTGTGTGCACGTCACATTAAATGTTTTGTTTATCATATCAGCACAAAAGCAAGAGTGAAAGCACCATTACATTGTTTGTAGCTTGTAGTAAAAAAAAGAGCTTTTTTATATCTAGAGCTTTTTGTATCGTGTCCCCACAAGGATAGGAATATCTGTCAGTTTAGACTTTGTGGGAACATTTGGCTGGTTCCCATGGGGAAAACTGCTTTTTTTTCTTTCTTTTTTGAACTGCAGATTTTGTTTAAAAAATAAATAAATAAACAAAACAGTCAAAATGTTTCCTTTTTGTAACTGCAGTTAAGGTTAAGGTGAGATTTAGGTGTAATATAACAATATTAGGCTGCATTGATAATGGTCCTCACAAGGTAAGACAAGTGTGTGTGTGTGTGTGTGTGTGTGTGTGTGTGTGTGTGTGTGTGTGTGTGTGTGTGAAAGAGAAATAAAGAGCAAGTTAAAGAAGGACTAAAAGCTTTACAAGCGGAGATCAGTAACCTAGTAATCTTTTACAGGTATTTTGATCTGTAATTAGAGAAAATAAAAAGTCTCAATCTGAGCCTTTGGACTTATTTCCACAGATCTGTGTGGACATTTTAAGCTGTGCGCAGTTTGGCATTGGGTTTTTGTGTGTTATATGAGGCGTGATGCTGTGCATGTGTTAATGACACACAGGTCACCGAGTGCGTAATGCAGACGCCCACCAAATACTTCAATCTGTCAGCTTTCTCTCCGCGCCGCAAAAACAAGATAAAAATAAAAGCAAGTCTCCTACCTTCGGCTCTCCTGTGCCAGCTTTTTCCAATAATACTCTCCCCTACGCGCGCTCGGCTTCACGGCCACATCTATCAGAAACAGTGTGCAGTAAATGCAAGCCTCTGTTTGGAAAATAAGTGATTTCAGCTTTCTAGTTTTAACCACCATCTGTGTACGTGAAGCAAAACTGCATATAGAATAGACAGAAACAAGCAAATATTTGGAGCATTATTTAGCTTCAGAAATCCTGCCTTGTTTGGAATGTCGCCTGCAGTTATGGTTTAATATTTTGAGAAAGCTAAAAATCACATTCAAGTCATAAATAAATAAAAAATAAAAAGTTAAAAAGTCAAGTAGATTTGACTAATCCCACACATATACATCTATACTGTAGGATGAACTTTTAAGTGGAAAAAAAATGAAGAAGACTACTTATAAAACTGCTAATACCTACTCATAAATGTTTATAATGCTAGCCAGCTACACACACACACACACACACACACACACACACACACACATACATATATATATATTTTTTTTTTTCTTCTTCATTTTTTCCACTTTCCAGATGCTTAATATGCTTTTTTTTCATCGTACTCATAAATGTTCATAGTCTTCATTGCTAATGCTAGCTACCTGGCTAACTCCTGCTAACCTGACAGGATTTCTGACAAGATTTTTTTTCAGAAATGTTTATACCTAATATTTACTCCTAATGCTTACTAGTTAGCAAAAATAAAGTAATGTTACAAGCTGCTAAACTAACCTGACAGGATTTCTTAGGTTATTTTAAGTCGTATTCATGATTCTTCACAAACGTCTAGGCATCTCGCTCGATAAACTACAAATTGATATCTACAGGATGCTTAGCTAACCTGAAGTTAATACTAAGAGGATTTTAAATCATGTCCATTAAAGTTTATTATCTTCAGTGCTAATGCTAGCTACTTAACTACAAGATAATGTTACAGAATGTTTTAGGAAAAAAAAATACCTCAGTGAAATCATACAGCTACTTTTGTGCATCAGGTTTCTACTCATAAATGTTTATAATGCTAGCTAAGCTAAGTTGTCAGAGGTTCTTAGATATTTTTAAATTGTATTCATAAATGTTCTATCCAGTGCTAAAGCTAGCTACCTGACTAACATCTGCTAATTTTTGTCTTCAACACTAATGGGGAGCTAGCCAACTTAAACTAAGCTGACACCTGACATGTCTGAGAGGATTTTTAATCTATATTCATGAAAATGTATAATCTTCACTGCTAATGCTAGCCAGTTGGCCACAATAAGATAATAGTACAGGATGCTAAGCTTACCTGACAGGATTTTTCATTGTATTTTTAGCCTGTATTCGTATAAGTTTAGAATTTCCAGTTTACTAATGTTATTACAGGATATTTAAATCTTTAAAAAGAAAAGAAAAAAACTTACCTGAATGCAGTCACAAAACTACAGACACAAGCTAATTTGACAGCATTTCTAAGATATTAAAATTGTACTCATAAATGTTTATCTTCCATGCTAATACTAGCAACGAGGCTACATTTCGTCTTCAACATTAACAGCTAGCCAACCTAAGCTAACCTGACAGGTCTTCTGAGAGGAATGCTACCACTGCTATCACTGCTAATGCTACCAGTGCAACAATAAGGTAATGTTACAGGATGTTTTAGAAGAAAAGAAAAAAAAACTACCTAAATGTAGTCATAATCCTGCTTCTGAGCATGAGCAATTTACTTATAAATGTTTATAATGCAAGCCAACTATGTGACATGAGCTAATCTGGCAGAACTTTTATATAATTTTATTTGTATTTATAAATGCTAGCTACCTAGCTAACACCAGCTAACCTGAAAGGATTTCTGAGAAGATATTGAAGTCACGTTTTTAAATGTATAACATTTTCAACAAAAACACGACATCAAGCTAGCATAAGCAAACCTGACAGGATATCTGAGAGGATTTTTAAGCTGTATTTATAAATGTTTATATTTACTGCTAATGCTAGCTAGGATAATGTTAACAGTAGGATAATGTTACAGGACGCTAAGCTAACCTGACAGGATTTCAGGGAACAAGCTAGCAAGCTAATCTGACAGGATTTGAGATCATTTTTAAGTCATATTCATAAATATTTAGAGTTAATCTTCACTGATGATGCTAGCTAGTTGTCTACAATAAGATAATGTTACAGGATGCTAAGCTAATCTGACAGGATTTCTGGGAAAAACTTTTAAATAATATTCATAAATGTTTATATTCTTCACTGACAACGTTAGGCAGCTAGCTAGAATAAGCTAACATGGCAGGATTTCTTAATCCTGTCATTTCATTAATGTTTACAGCTATTTCTCACTAATGCTAGCTAGTTAGCCATAATAAGACAATGTTATAGGATGTTTTTGAGCAAACTACCTTTGAGCGTTGCGTACCAACTCATAAATATTTCTATATGGGCTCAAATGGTCATCATACTGTAGCTTGTGGTGTGTGTGTGTGTGTGTGTGTGTGTGTGTGTGTGTGTGTGTGTGAGGCCCAAACATCAAATCCTAATATTAATTAAATAAGACAGAATCCCAGCTTAAAGACATATAAAGAGTGTTTAAATATGATGAAGGTGGTCATTAAATGAAATCCTAGCTGACAATCTCTCAGGGCTTGCAATCAAATGACATACAGGTGTTAAGTCATTAATATTCAGAGTAGTTCATAGTTCTTTTCTGCACCCGACACACACACACACACACACACACACACACTCTGAGAGATGGTAGGTGGTTCATCATGAGTCCAGATGTTCATGTGCTGACAGTGATGAAGGACGAGTAGCAGAATCGTGGTCCACAAATACAAAAACACATCAGTAAACAGTAATAACACCACCTCCGCCTTCACAGTTCCAACAGCCATGAGGAAAAATATATATTATAATATATATATATTATTTTATGTTATATTTTATATTCAATTTAATGAATTCTGAATGCTGAGCTCTGGGGAAAAAACACAGACCCTATTCTTTATATAAGTATAAATACTGTATGATCAAATGCCAGCGGTGATGAGTTAAGAGTGACAGCAGACTTGTGTCAACAAATTTTGTATGCAATTACACAAACACAAACACATTCGCTGATGCATATATACGGCGCATGTAGATTATTAGGTTTAATGATGTAATAACTAATAAACTGGCCTACTGCTCGGTGTGTAGACAGCATGTGTGCAGGTTTGGAGGCTCAGGACAGTGGTGTAATCAGTTGTAGAGCTCTTAAAGAAAGGTCACACGGGCTTCATGATATTACATGATACGTGGTTTTAAAGATGCATCTCGTGCTTTTACTGTCGTATGTGATTTTGCACATTTACGATTATTCATTTATTTTGTTTTAATTACACGTGATTTTACACATGGCTCATTTTGATGTGATTTCTACATCTAATTAGTTTATTTTCACATGATTTTTTTTACACTTGATTCATTTGTAATTTTTATTTTTTTACACATAATTTGATTTTCACATGTGATTTTAATACATAATTTCTTTATTTTCATGTGATTTTTTTTTCCACATGTAATTTTTACACCCGATTCTTTATTTTTATGTAATTCATTTATTTTTGCATTTGATTTTTTTCCACGTGAATCACGCATTTTCACATTTTTTTTCTCCATGATCTAGTTATTTTCCAATGATTTTTACACATTTAATTTATTTATCATGAGACTTTTTTTTTTTTTTTTACACATAATTCGTTTTTCACAAGTGATTTTAATATTGTCACAAGTGATTTATTTATTTCCAATTCTTTATTTTTGCATAACACATTTATTTTCACATGTAATTTGTCTACATGATTTATTTATTTTCGCATGATTTTTAAACGATATTTAATTTTTTTTCTACATGATACATTTTTCAGATTTTTACCCTCGACTCATTATTTTTACACGGTTCTTTTTTCACATGATTTTTTTGTGCACATTGTACATGCGGTTCGTTTATTTTCACATGTTTCACATTTTTAATTTCATTTTAATTAATTTATTTATTTTACCCGTGATTCATTTTCACAAGTCATTTATTTTCACACGTTAATATTCCACCTGCAGGTCATGTGGTTTCATCCTTTCTGATAAATTCAGGCAATTTTCTCACATGTATAATTTTTCAAATATGAGCACATATGGCTCACGATATCATGTCTTACTTGTGTACACACATTATTGACAGAAAAAGAAACGTATGGTCTTTCTATTTACAGAATCAAGAAAAATACAAGCGTACCTACAAGTCCTGAATTTAAATTGAGTATTCATCAAGCAGCATCAGAGACAGAGCCTGAAATGGACAGGTACAGTAGCTGGTAAGAGCTTGTGGATTATTAGAGCATACCTGAACAAGAAATATTCATGTATTCACATTCCATTCCTATACAACTAATGTTTTAACACAGAATTGTTTGTGACGTCTCATTAAGAAAGCTGACAGTTTATTAGTTGCTACAAAAGCTATCTGTGTATCATCCAAACAGAGTTCATTGTTTTGTGGGAACTGTAAAGGATTAAGTGTTGAACAGGGATTCCCCCAGTGGGTAAATCCCCATTAAGGTGCTTTCACACTTTTTTTTTTTTTACTCAACTGCTACCGTAAGTTTTACTCGTCATTTTAAGAAATGGGATAAAAGGTGTTGCTACCTGAGCTGAGTTTCCAGAATTGAAGAAGTGAAACTTCTCAGAAAAGCACCAGGTCACATCACGCACTTTCTTTTAACCTCTCAGCCAATCAGGTCACAAGTTGGGGTCAAGCAAGAAAAAACTAACATAGAGGATGAATTGACTTCACTTCAAAGTGATATGGAGAGGAGTGAGATGATTCCCATGGAGGTATATTCTCAAGACTATGTTTCACTTTAACTTTTTATTTCAAACAAAATGGAAACAATTCTTTAGTATTTATTCTGTCTGCAGAATAAGTTGGTGGTTTCTGCGTTTCTTTTCCGCTGATAAAAGAAACTACAATGCGTCGAGTGGCTCTGTCGAGCACATATGTCTTTTTGCCTACAGCCAAAATCATAAATAGAAATGTTTACAGCATATTCTTAGGCAAGTAGCCACCACGCTGCCATGCGCCTCTGGGGAGACCCGTGAACATTCAGCTTTGTCATGTGACTATATTCTCAACAGACCCTCTGATTGGCTGAATGTCGTGTATTGCTTTAAATAGAGCATCAACAAAAACAAATTCCTTAACAAAAACATATATCCTTATAATCACTTCTTAGCCTTTTTATATCGATGATAATTATATATATATATATTTACATGTATACATTTAAATCCCATGATCTGCAGAGAGCCACTGTTGAGCCCTTAAACTTATTTAGCAAAGGAAGGAGTCTCCAGTGTCAGTGTAACAGTCAGAGGTAAAGCTGTAACTTTAACTTTTCCGACGTGAGAAGGTCTTCAGGGCGGCAGAGATTATGATTCGAGGTTTCTCTTGTGACATGACAAGCTCTTATCAACTTCAGAAAGAGAGAAAAACTCTATGACATTAAATATAACTATAAATGCTAAAAAAAATACGTGTTGTGCTTTAATAAATAAGATTGTAATTGTTGACAACGTAGGAATAAAGTCACAGCACGCCCACTAGTGTAAAGCTTACACGATGCAGATATCCGTAATAATTTAAAAAGGAAACAAGGAGTAAGTGAGCGAGGGAGCGCTGAAGACATTTTCTCGTCTTTACGTAAACCCAGGCTGGGAATCTAAAGCTCCATAAACAGTAATGAAGCGCAGGAACCTATACGCCGGGCCCAAATGGCGGATGCAATTAAGCGCGCGCTCCGATTTAGCCGCAGCGAAGCTACTCCGAGATGCCGAGGAGATAATTGTGAGAGTCTCTTGATTGTTTAGCAGGAGGACACTTTCCCTTTAACTTTCCACTCACTCCACCATCCAGTGAGACTGTTTTAATGGAAAGAGGAGAGTCTGCAAGCGTGTGAGGGTCCCCCCCCCACCCCACCCCTCATTTACTTAGTTCTCTAAATGCATTCTTAATCATATAAAAATTAAGGAAATAAGAATAATTAAAAAATGGAAAATTTTAGCACTTTCGGGAGAGGCTAGTTCCTCGCGTCATTCTGCTTCAAAGAAAAAAGATAAATGATGATGCCATTAAAAGTGAACTAATTAAGGGAGGCTTCTTTTAAGAACTCATTAACTGCAACCTCATTTACATAATGATGCATATTAATTAAGTTTTAATGAATCTGAATTTCCACCAAGCCGCTTTTCTTTGGCTGTGGAACAAATTGAACAAATTATTTAAAAGTGTTCTTGAATCTACTTTTCACACCAAAGGGCTGAGGAATGCAGTCATTTGTAGAAAATCATATATATATTTTTAGGCAGGCCCATCTGTTAATGATTTTTTTTTTTTATTATTGTAATCATTTGCCCTTCGCTTTCAAAACCTGGGAGATTCTCTCCATTTCTAACAAATCTTAGGATAAATATGGCAGAGAATTTACGTCTATAGTGTATACGGTATAATATAATATCCAGTAATATACATATGTTAAGTCAGGTAATCTGTTATAGAGGCGTTTGTTGGTAGTTAAAAACAAAAAAAGAAAAAAAAAACATATTAAATATAGATATTAAAATTCAATTGAAGAACTGTCGCATTCTTGAATACATACAGAACAATTACTGATTGAAAAATGATCAACAGTAATATAACGCAAACCGTGATTCTTATGTTTGTACTGTACTCACTCATTACACTGTCATTCTGTAATGAGAAAAAATGTTGGAAAAAATCTACGATGGCATTTTCAGCGTATCGTCTGAGTATCAGCAAATCGATTAAGACGTTATATTGCATATAAGAGCAAACTGCAGATAGTTTACAGTGCGAGAGGACGTTTTAAGAAATTATGACACTGGTAATTAATATCGTGCATCCATAAAAAAAAATATATAATAATAATAATAAATGCCATGCATTTTTTATCAGTTTGCTGTCCGACTATATATATATATATATAAATATTTCTGTTTGTGATTAATTATTTATAATATGCTTATAATTTGTAATAACAGTTATAATATAGTTTTATAGTATTAAAATGGTGGTAATATTTAATTACTTATATATATTATAATTAATTATTTAAGACTGTAACCTTCATATGCAACTCACATTTAATATCAATGTATTAAATCTAATTCGACAAAGTAATGTATAGAAAATCTATCTATCTATCTATCTATCTATCTATCTATCTATCTATCTATCTATCTATCTATCTATCAGAACACTTGGACCAACACTCTGGTGCCTGTTCGATTATTTTTGATTCACTTTTATGACTCTTGGTTCATTTCTAAGTGCTAGTTCAGGTGTTTATGATGCACGAGTATAGTGCGGGAACCGGTATTATTTATTCCCTCTCATTCTGTATGCATACTGCACACACACACACACACACACACACACACACACATACACACACACACACGCACACGCACTGCTGAGATAAAATTGGGAATAAACCGAGCCCAAGGGACTGACAGTGTACAATGTTGGGTATTTTAGTCCTTTGTGGGTGGGGGTTTACCCCAAAAAATGAAAGTCACAGGAGGATGGTTAGAGCGAGGACCCGAATGGAGTGCCAGTCTCTCTCTCTCTCTCTCTCTCTCTCGCTCTCTCTCTCTTGCTCTCTGTCTCTGCCGTTTCCTCCCGTCTCGAGTGCTGAACGTGTGTCTGAGGTTCACTGACACGAGCGACAGCTCTTCTCCCGTTCAATCACGGGCTATTTCTGCTTTCAAGGAAGCCCCCTTTTTCTTTTTTTTTCCCCGTGGCACTCGGTTGGATTCGGTGGGCTTCTTCTGACAGTAGCGCCTTCCTCGGGGGAGGTCAGGAGTCACAAATTCAGATGAGACAAGCTGGCGATGCAGTGTAACCGAAAATGGAAAGCAGATGTTAGTTAATTAGGGGAAATGTGACTGACAAGACTTGAGCGGTGAGCTACATGAGCTAGCCGCCGCCGAGCAGCTGTTGTTGCCGACTTCATTGTCAGTCTCGTACACAAGTCACAACATCCCCGACGGCGAGCCCGGGCCGCAAACGCCGGCAATTATCAAAATAAAATTAAGCTTGATTTAATTGCACTAGGGTTTTTTTTTTTTTTCATAAGACTTTTTTTTTTCATCTGTCCTCACCCACCTAGGATTTTATTTCCTTTCTGGATTTATCAAGTTCACACCCACCCACACACACACACACACACACACACACACACACACACTGTACTCTGATGACTATTCAGAACAAACACTGTAAACAATAATAATGTTTAAAATAAATAGTAGTCAATGTAAATATTTTTTGGTCTCATTCTGCTTAGAGCAAATGGATAGTTTGACGTGGTTCAATTAAAAAAAGTTAGCAAATTGCACTAGGAATAAATCACTTCAGGACGTCCTGTTATAGGAAAACAATCAGCTTCATCACACCATACCATCGTTGATTATTTCCCTATAACAGCACACCCTCGAGTGTGTTATTCCTTACATATTTCTCCCAATAATGTAGTGTGCCATTCCTGAGTCATAATGCCCATCCTCCATTTTGTTGTGTATCATCACCAACCTGGTATTTTTACTTTCTGTAATCTTCCAATTCACACACACACACACACACACACACACACACACACACACACACACACACACACACACAAGGCTACATAGCATGGACTGCAGAGAGAAATAATTGTCTAAAATCAATAGTGTGAAACAAATTGGTTTCATTTTCGAGTGGTTGCATTTTTAAAGATTTATGGCAGACAGAAAATTTGACAATGTTTGACAACTAGGCAGATTCAAACTCTGATCCAATACAGGAGGGTGTCACATATTTATTAATTATGTACATCATTGATAGTTGATAATGTTGGAAGACACATGGCGCATAACAGGCTCAATATTGTGTGTGTGTGTGTGTGTGTGTGTGTGTGTGTGTGTGTGTGTGTGTGTGTGTGTGTGTGTGTGTGAGATGCAGGGAGATCTTGGCCGAGAGTGCCCAAGAACTTGTTTAAATGATCACTGTGAACGTGCTAATCACAATTATCATAAAGTATGCATAGTATGCACTTAAGGCGCATCAAATGATTCTACAACTAGCTTCAAGATGGCCACCGATTGTTTTTTTTTTTAGCTTGTGAGGTCCATGTTTAAAGTTATCAGTGTGTCACGCGGTGTCAGAAAGCACAAAGTCGAGTGTGTGACTTCTCGTCTCTTCTCTCCTAGAATACACGTGAGGTTTTTATTTTTGCTCTCTTTCTTTAAGTAGCATTTTTACAGGTTTGACTTCAGCAGGACACAAAAAGAGTGCAGGATTTGGCATCTATAAACGTGCTCCAATTTAACTTATAACTTTTTTTTGTTGCAGGTCTCCCCTTTTTTTTTTTTTCCAGCTCCAGCAACAGTCCAAGCCTGGGAACATTGTGCGAAACTCTGGTCAGCAATCTAAGGCTGTGAAATTGATGAATTGCTAGACATTAGCCCCATTCAAACAACAGATGTTAATTCACTTCGGATGTGAATTATCTGATCATTTGTGTCAGGATGCGTAATATGAATGACGCAGATTATCTCCAATTCGCCTCTTCCCCCTGGTACACTCTGTGTCCTTTGTCTCCTCAGGTAGAGGGCTCTGGGGCAGCCGAGGGGATCTTTTACGACGTTCCATTAGGCAGCCGCATCTCTGAACAGCTCATTAGGACGCAGCCATGGCTTTCCTTTGGGCTCTGCCAGTGAGAATGATGGTTCTGCTCCATGGTGGGAGAATATTAGTCATCCTTGCTCTCTGGAATCCGTGCATGCGTATGTAGCCCCGTTTCTCTGTCGCATCATCGAAAGTTTGACGTGCAAACAAAGACAACAGCCCTGACTTCTAAACACACACACACACACACACACACACACACACATGCACAAAAACAACTGGGAGTTCTACTTTCTTTGTGTATCGAGAGTGCACTGCTAATCACCTTATTCACTGTTGTTTCCTCTTCAGCATCCTCCTCCATGGTGGTGGTTTTGATCAAGGCTTTAACGTTGCACGTTATCAGCGTGTTTTTCTCCATCTCTGGAGGAATCACACTCGGTCTGAATGCAAAGGAAAACCTGTACACGAGAACTTCCTTCTTCTTCTTTCGCACAAGTCCCTCAGGTGGAGTGAAAAGATATCAAAGGGAATTTTGAAAAGAAAGAAAAAAAAAATCTGGAAATGGATAAAATCATTCAAAAAGAACAGAACACAAAGAGTATAGAAAGTTGTACAGCTCAATAATGGGCTTTAAAAAAAGTACGCAAAATAATAACAAAAAGCTTCGTTTTTATACCAACGTCGTGTGTCGTTATTAAAGGCTTCATGTCATATGTTTCTTTTTTGTAGTAATAGCAAAGTATTGTCCAATATTGTCCACGATTATATCTACAATCAGAGCTGGGAAGTAATACATAAGGAGTAAAACACTTCAGGACATGCTGTTATAGAAAACTAATCAACGTTGCGGTGCAGTGAAGCAGCTCAACAGCACACCCAGAAGAGTTTTACTGCTTGTATACCACAATCATTACAGTTTTAATATATTAAAGAATGATATTGCACTTTTTATCCGTTTATTGTTACATTTAATGTTGTGGAACGTCCACGAAACAGCTTAGTTCCTGTTCTTACTTACGTCATAACACCTATAAACATCTGTTCCTGAAGTGAATAAGTGCCCTGTGTCGTGTCTGAACAAGTCAACGTTTGACCTACGACGCACTGACACTGGAGACTCCTTCCACAAAATGTGAAGTTTTTGTACTTACAGAAAACTTTACAGTATCAACTACTATAAAACCATAAGGTAGTAGAATGAGTGTGTTAATATAAACATGTGATTTGCAGCTGCATTACTGTCAGGGAAGATGAATCATCACGTTCCGACCAATCAGAATCGAGATGTCAGCAGCAGTGTGGCGTTAAAAGTTGTATCTCGTCTTCTGTTTATTGATGTACCTGTTATTTAATCTCAACCAAATGGATAAACTTTTTTTTTGTCAATCACTACACAGGCATGCTACAGTGGTCAGCCCTGACTCTCGTCCAACATCGGGATCCCCAGCATACATCTCCAGCCATGACTCCCGTCGGTTTGAGTTCAGCAGATTGATGATCATCGTGTAGCTCCGGCGGTTTGGCTGTCCACTATCGCCACAACCCTTGGGCTATGAGTCTCCACAGCAGGCCTGAATTGTTTGGCCCCTTTAAAGGCGAGTAATTGCGTCTGACATTCTCTGGCTGCTGTATTATTGCGTGTGACGGAACGTTTCTCTCCCTCCTTCTGACGCCTACGTGCCTGGCTGGAGATACATGCAGAATATGCTCTGAAATCTTGAGCCTAATTAATAAGTGCCAGGAGTGATTGTGGTTTCATTCAGCAAAGAATGTGTGTGTGTGTGTGTGTGTGTGTGTGTGTGAGAGACCAAGCTGAAAGTGCTGGGACCTAATGCCTTAATTTCATTCCACTTGACCACTCGAGTAAGACACTGATGACCTTAATTGTAATAATTTAGCTGGCTAATATAGTCAACGCGCAGACATTGTGCGCTCTCCCTGTTTGAAATGATGACAGTGAGGAGAAGTAAAGCAAGTAATTGAATAAAATTCCTCCAGGCATCGAAATTGTCTCGAGGTTAAATCCTGCACCAATTATGACACTACATTTAAACTTACTTTCCTATTTATTCTGTTTGAAAGAACCCTGGTGTGTTCTCCACCTCAGTGCGGTTCTTCATGTGAGAACTCAATAATCACACACAGGGGTGATTCGGGACCATCAACAGATCAGACAGGGTTTGAGCGAGGTGATCTTGATCCATTACTCGACTCTGAATCGACTCAAATGCAGGAAGTGAAAGGAAAATGGTGGGTTTTTTATTTTTTATTTTTGTAGATGGGAGCTGTAAAACTGAGCCAAAGGACAGAGCTGTAGCCCTCCAGAAATGCCATGCGTTTGGAAGATTTGGACCGATGCATTAAATAAATAAATAAATAAATAAATAAATAAATAAATAAATAAATGCTGAATTACAAGGGTAAGTCAAATGAATTTTTTTTTTATTATTGTGCATTGTTTTTTTTTTTGTTTTTTGTTTTTTTCTAAGCCAACGATTTTTTTTTTGTTTTCACCGTATCCTGTTTGTTTGTTTGGATAGTAGTCAACTAAGACACGTCGGCATGCTGTTATAGGAAAATAATCAACGGCAGGGTGGTGTGATATTCTCCTATAACAGGTTATTCTCCTATAACGGACTGTTCCAAAGTGTTTTAATCCTCATATTCAACAGCAGCCATAGATTAGAATTATAATATACATTGCCTTGCATTCCCTATAATTTAATGCAATGAGTCAGGAAATTCATAAAGGCACACACACACACACACAAGCATATGCACACACCTCTATACACACACATGTTCCCTGGGCTACTAGGATTGTCCTGAAACCAAAGGACTGTCAGAAACCAGAACTGGTTGACACAAAACAGACGATAAAATGCAAACAACGGTGTGACATTTTCTCTCCGAACGTCTTTGGAGAAAGCTGCACCTAACAGACATTTGCCATTCTCGAGCCATGCGCTTTATACAGGTGAGAGGAAAGTGGCGGCCCTTAGGGATCCTTTTATGCTGAGCAGCAGGAGGAAAATGTTAAATTGTACCAGCCCCATCTTTATACGTATATAAAAATGTCCCGAGCAAGATGCTTATCTTAATAGATGAAGTAAGAGCAAAAGAACTATAATTTTAATCAAATCTCGGGCTTATTCGCGAGAGGCTGTCGAGCGCTATTGAGGTTTTAAATGCATGTTGTTGGGACTTGGTGAGTGGGCTCCACGGGGGGCGTCTCGCTCCGTAATTATCCCTCACTTACAGGTATTTCTGTTGCCATGGTCTTTATCTTCTCTTGTAAAGAGGAAATCAATTTGTACAGATGTATATGAGAAAGGTGATTGCCTTGTTGAGAGGGGGAAAAAAAGCGAGGCATGGAGGAAAAGGGAAAAAAAATGTATTCTCATAAAATGGACAAGTCATTTGGAAAATTGAGAAGAGGTGCTTTGTTTGCGCCTTTGTTTGGTCGTATTTAGCTGCTGCCACGGACGTGCTGAGGAGACTGAAGATTTACCGGCTGTGTGTCAATGCAAGAAAAAGAACTCAAAGTAAAAAAAGAAGAAAATGATGAAAATTAAGTTAGTAACTACTTTCGCCTTTCAAAGGAGGAAAAAAAAACAGGGCTTCGTTGCTAGAATCTTTTGGAGAGAGCCAAACGTTAGCTATATGTTTAATAAATAATTTTAAAAAAAAAGATCTTATAATGATTTTGCATTTCTAATCTAATCATCTAATTAAGGGAAGAGTTTGGTTAGAAATGAAACATTTGCACTGGAGCTACATTGTTAAGAAACGCTTCCAGTGTGCTAACTTGCATGTTTGAACACTGGTTGATTAACACCATTTATACATAAACAAATGTAGAAAATACCAGTACTGTACAAATAAAATGAAAACCTATATTGTCATCTGAATCACTGAAAAACTTTAGGCCACGCCCCCTACCCGAGTCTGACACTAGCAGTGATTCAAAGGAAGTGATTCAGCTTCAAGATGGCAGCTACGTCTTTTTTGAGCTCTGTACTTTTGTATATATTTTATATACAACACTGTGTCAGAAAGTTTGCACAGTGCGTACCACATACCATAAATCACATTGCTGTTCATTCTCAAATCCGATTGGCTCAAATCTGATTGGCCAAACAAATTACACAGGGACTTCTACGGAGGACAAGCTACGAAAAAAAAAAGGCTGTAATTTTTGATATTAATATGGTGGAGTTTTCTATAAGCAGATGTTTATTTAACATTTATGGAAGGAGTCTCCAGTGTCAGAGGTTTGTAAGCAGCAGCATTTTAAAGCTGAGCTAGCTCTAATATTAAACCTTTACACTGTATCTTTTCATAAAATGTCTTTTTTCAAATTCATGGGACTTTACCATCAAGCGATCATACTGCCTCTTTAAACTGTATAACTACGAAAAAAAAAAAAAAAAACTTTCTTCCATTCTTGAATGGTTATGATTAGAAATTAGAAATGATAGAAACATTAAAAGCCAAGAGATTTTCACTTTTATGGGAGCCTGAACATGGTAATGCGAGTGCAAAACTGTGTCTAATGATGGGCAGATCCAGGGCTCACATGTCCCAGGAGTCCCACTTTGAGTGACTTGTCTGATGCGTTTGGCTTTTAAATGGGACATAAAAATGAAGTCGCATAAAGGGTATGAGAGAAAGAGAGGGAGAGAGAAAAGAGATCTGTAAGCATCTCGAGCATTTATTCACGCTGACCTTTTTATTCTACTTACCTTCAATCACGACATGCGATGTTTGTGCTTGTGATTTTCAATAAAGAAATCTAAAGGAATTCAATATTAATATTTGCTGTTTGTTTGGCTTTGGTACTAATCTCTAAATAATAGGTTTCAGTTCATTCTAAGACCTCGACAAATAAGACTTATTATTTAATTATTTACTAAGCACAAATACAAAGTTTCACTGAGTTGATACTTATTTAATTAAGCACAAATGCTTTCTTCAGTTAATACTTTATGTTTAAGAAATCATTATTTAAAACATGAGACAAAATCTGCTTTTAGATGTTTGAGAAATCCTTAGAAATTAAAATCTACGCATTAGACCATTCTGTTCATGTGCCATTCGTTTTATTTTCCCAATTAACGCTATATACTGCATTCAAACACTAACACATGCTCTCTCTTAATGCAACATTCAAAATCGGCAACTTAAGTTTTTTTTTTTAAAAAAAGTCAATATTTACACAGGGAAAGTTTCTTGTTGAGTTAAAATTAAGTTATACACGTGCTTAAGTTGTTTTTCTGGGCTGTCCGTTCAGAATATACAAACTAATAATCGCATTAATCACTTGTTCATGTAATTTAACAAAATGGCTTCCACCCTCATTATCCAGCAGCCTATAAAATAGCACTTGATCCAGCACATTCTATTATTATGCACAATGAACTAGAAGTACTGTGGCAGAAAGTGTGATGCTTAGGAAGAGTGAAATTGGAATGTGTACGCAGTATGCAGGCTATTTTTATAGTGTTTTTAATTAGCTATTTTGAGTTTTCAAATTAATAAAATAATGCCAGTGTTTTTGTTAATTCAGGGCGCTCTCCTGTAAAAGATAAGCTGACTGAACATTCATATTCATATACGCTTACAGCTCGCTTTAATTCTGAACAGCGCTTAATCTGTAGTTATGGCTGAAGACTTAATACTGATGTGCACAATTTGAGTACTAACTCTTCGAAACTCGTGCCACTGAATACATTACTGACTACTATGTGTCATGTGTTATCAATAGGGGTATAATGATGCATCGGTATGCAAAAGTTTTACGTATCTAATGCAACTGCACTCCAGAGGTGTTTGAACACCAGAGGTCCCAGTCTGTGCAATAGAGTTATAATATGTATAGCGTGCACTGGTCCCGAAAGCTCCGGATTACAATGACCGACATGCATTATAGGTTATACGGTTACACAATCACACTATAAGAGTTAAAAAGAACTCTTCTCTGGATTTTAAACAACATTAGTCATGCACTGCTCTGACCTACAGTGCCCGAGAAAGAGGCCACTGAAGCCGGGCATTTTAGCCGACTTTGGAGCTCTATTTCTAGGTAAAATGATGCCTTGGGTGCTGCTGCAGAGCTCATTATTATTTCATTCGATCGTTTTTCCCAGGTCATAAAGTTTTTTCTTTATTCCATCAAATTTATAAGAGAACTTAAAAATATATTTATTTATTATTAAGATCTTGTGAACATGCAATACATATAGTTTATAAAAAATGCACATTGTTGTGCCAATATTGTGAATTGGAATGAATTGTGACTGGAGTGTATGGCAGTGGAAAGTAACAAACTACATGTGCTCTTGTTAAGCTACTTGAGTACATGTTTCACTGTAATGGTACTTGTTTGAGTATAATTAATTTGTAGTATTTTTACTTTTTAAAAAATGAAATATTTAATTTTGTTACATTTATTTTTGATCAACTTTACAGAGTAAAAGAGACCCAATCGAGAAAAAAAAATCAACAAGCAGTCTACATTTAGTCAGAAGCAGCAGCGGAGATGCATGATCACTCCTGGACCAGTTTATCAGGTATCTTTTTAATCAATTTTAAATTATACAGTGAGATAATGATCTACAAACTATGTAAGCCAGAACCTGTGGAGATATCGGCATTTCACAGCTTAACATCCAACCTGTATAAACGTACAGCTGTATAGCTGTATAGCTGATTGNGTATTAAACGTAAGATAATTGCTAACACTCCGAATAATGTGTAAGAGGCTTCTTTGTTAGATAGCTAACTATGTAGCTAGAAACATGTATGACTTAGCTAGCGAGCTAACAAATCTAGGAAGCTATTGAAACCCCAATAGAATTTGGCTAAGTTACTCTTACCTTTCTTTCTGAAAAGTACCAAGAAGTACCAAGTTGTACTATGTCTATCCTACTATATCTACCCTCTACCGTATATTGTAAATAATGGAGGCTGTGTTCACTTCAGCATAGTGGCATAATTGTTCAAAAATGCATTTTTCAGATATGGAACATTTTTTTGAATTAGTCTTGTTTGAGCGATATGATATAGTGTAATACTTGACCTCACAATACTGTTATGGCGTGTCTCTCTTGGCTGAAGATATCACGGTAGCAATTTCTTTTCATCTAACATATACATTTGATCCAAACTAGCACCTTGAACAAAAACATCCCGATTTCATGCTAGAAATTTTCACTTTTTAAATCAAAAGCGTAAAATACAAGCTGAGCGGAAGTTTTCCCTGTCACTCCCTCTCCTTCTTCGTGTCTGCTGCATTCTTTTACACACCTTTTTTTTTTTAGTACAAGCCAGCAAGAGAAACACATGCCCATAATGTGGTGTGCCGTCTGCATCCATCCTCAAACATATAGACAGATTTTTCTCCCTCCACTACCTGTCAGTCTCCAGCGTGTTTTGTATTGAGCATATGTTAGCCTAGCAGATTGCCTGGCTGTTCTCGTGTGGAATAATCAGTGCCAAGGCGAATGCATCTGCTTCACGAGGAACCGTTTCAACCCGAGCGAGCGTCTCAGAAGATGTCCGACGCATCCACCTTGAAATGGTAGCTGATGCACTGAGTGGCCAAATGACATGGACGTTACTTTTCCTAAACGGAGGAAAGAAAGTTTTGCAAGCTGAGAGTCATGTGACTGTGAAGCAATTCTGTCAGTAACAAACCTGTTCAGAACTTTCCTGGAAGTAGATAAGAGTAGAAACTTCAGGTTTCCATGAAGTATGAAGTATGCAACAATACACATACTAACATGTGACTGTGTGTCATTAAACTCGTGTTATACAGCTTTATTTTTGTAATTTCACAGTTACCTTGACCCAAAATGTCTCAGTTATTCCTGGTTAAAGCCAAAAATGAGGCTTCAAAGGCTGTCAAAAACTGTTTTAGGCTTATTTTTGGCTCAGGGGTGTAATATAAATACAGCAATGACACAATTAGTAAAGCCTGAGAAAGAATTTGAGCTTTTGAGAATTAAATATTAATGCATTATTTTGCTAATCACTGTCACAGCCATGATACTGAATAAAAAATATATATTTAACATTAGCTTATTCAGACAGGGAATCTATCATAGCTATTAAAAAACAAAGATTTTTTTAGGAAAAAAAAACATAGATATTAAATGTATAATTGGTAACATCTGACATAGCCATGACAATGAATGCAGAACAAGTGAGCTAACCAGCTATTTAGTTATTGCTAATAGTGGTTAATTAGCATTAGCTTGTTCAAACTGGGAATCCTTTTTACCCATTTGATAAATAGCATTTTTGAGAAACAATTAACATTAGCTGAATTTATTTGTTAATAACTGACATTGGCACAATAACAAATAGAAAAAAACATGCTTACTAGCTAGCTATACTAGTCAACTAGCATTAGCTTGTTCACACAAGGATTAATTAATTAATTTTAATCATTCAGGAAGTAGTTCTGAGTTAAAAACATAAACATTGATAATAAAATGTATTAAATTGTTACTAGCAAAAACAGTTTACGGAGGGAAATCAAGCTAACCGGCTATTTGGCTGTTGCTAATAGTAGCTTTAGCATTAATAATAGTTAATAGTTAATAGTTAGTTAAAAATTTAGCTTGTACACCCCAGAATAAAGCTATCATTGCCTATTAAGCAGCAAAGATGTTTTGAGGAAAAATTATATAAATATTAATTGGATTAATTTGTAATAACTGACATAGACACAATGATGAATAAAAAAGTGAACTAACCAGCTATTGGTTAGCATTAGCTTGTTCACACAGGGAATTGATCAATCCAGGAAGTAAAGTGTTTTTGAAAGAAAAACCTCAACCAGCTAAATGGCTAATAGTTGCTATAGCTAATGGCTAACATTAGCTTTTACACAAAGGGAATTAATAAGCTGTCATAGTCAGAGATCAGAGAGTCAGAGTCAAAGATACAACAGAGAGAGAGAAAAAAAAAACACTAACCATCGACGGTATTTAGCCGTTGCTAACAATTGTTGTTTAGCATTAGCTTGTGCACTTAGGAAATAAGGAAGTAAGACATCATAGACAGTTAAGAAGTAAAGATATTTTGGGTCACAATATTAATATCATATATAGCCACAATAATATTTAGAGAAAAGGGAAGCTAACCAGATATAAAGCGATGCTAATAGTAGCTGGTTAGCATTAGCTTGTTCGCTCAGGGAATTAATAAACCATTATGGCCATTTAATAAATAGTTTTTGAATTAACACTTAGAAAATGAAATGTATTCATTTTGTTCATAACTGAATTAACCGTAATAACAAATTTAAAAAAAAAAGCAAGCTAACCAGGTGTTTTGCCGTTGCTAATCCTACGTGTAGCATTTGCTTGTACAAATAGAGAACAAATTATCCAAGATGTATGTTTTGCAATCATGGGGAAAACATAAACATAAAACATAACGTTCATTTTGCTGTTTTATAGCTGTTGCGTTCTTTGCTGGCTTTTATTTTTTTAAATGAAATGAGTGCATCTTAGATGACTAAAGCTAATATAAAAAATAGTAAGTTTGATATGGTGGTAAGTTGGTTAAAGAGCTCTTTCTCACAGTAAAAGCATAAACAGACCTTTCGGAGCAGAGGAACCCGATGACAGCCGAGCTGTCCACACTCTATTTCCTCCAACCCTGAACTCAGCCTCCTGATTTCACTAACGAGCTCTGCTCCTTAACAAGGCACGGGGCCTAATTACTGAAATCAGGTGTTGTGGTGCGCACTCGGAGCAAATACCTGCACTCACCGTGACCCTCGATGCCACCGAATCGGTCGAGTGCCCACGCGTTACAGTGACATTTTTATGTATGTCCCTAAGATTGTTTTTTTATTTTTTTTATTTTAGCATTCAGATCTCAGGGGCAAAATAGCCAGGCTTGATTTAGTACACCGGAATTAGGGCTTTAAGTTAAGTGCACACTTTTACGCTATTGACCATTTGCTACTACTGTCCAGCGCTTAGAGAAAAATTCCGGATGTCAGTGAGCAGCTTAAAGGACTAGTTCAGGTAAAAATAAAATTTGCACAATTTTCCAATTACCCCAAATGTATCCAACGAAATGTAACCAGGACAAGTTTGGCGTTCATATGATAGCGATGCTAACGAGTATCTAACAAGTCGTGTATCTTTTCTTCTCCGGCATACTTTCATTAATCTCCCAGCTCCTTTGGTCGTAAAGAGAAAATGGTGTACAAACTATTTCTTTAACACTTTCTAAGCCATATGATTCCTTGAAGGCGTCCCAAACATATGCATTTATTTTGCATTTCATTGTTTCGCCTTGCATATTTGCATCGCAACCGTATCTCTTTTCTTAAGCTCAGGCAGGCGCGAGGTGTCGTGTCAGTGGCCGTGTGCAGCGACGGGGAAACGTCTCTTGTCACCAGAGGTCACGCAGGCTTACCCTCTGAATAAAGCCCCGGCCATTGTTATAATTTGATGCATAGAGAGGGGAGATAACGTTGGAGGTGGGGGCTGCTACCCGAAGTTGCACCACACAAGGGTGTCTGTGCATGGCAATGGACGGATGCCGTATTTTCTTCCCAACCCCCCAGTGGGAATCCAAGGTCACAGCCAAGGACAGTGGAGCCAATTAGCATGCAGATCGCGGCCTGATGGAGTTTAGGGGTATTGCTCTGATGCAATCACATTAGTTGGACCAGTAAAGGACCTGGGCCTGACCTCAATCACTGTAGCTGCACAAAAAGAAGGCGAGGAGAAAATAGAAGGAGAGTCTGTGATGTCGGTGGTGAAGCTCTTGCTCTTGCTAGGACTATTGTTGCACAAGAAGCTGAAAACAATACCTACATGCATACAACATGTGACCCCAGGTTAGAGTTTTCAAATGTGAGCTCACCACATGATTTTTTTTTATTTACAAGCTGTAAAATAAACACACAACACACACACACAGACGTATACCTCATACTGAATGGACAGACTAAAACAAATTTTATTACCCATCATTAACTCGCCATTACTATTACGAAACAATTAGGGTTGAGCATTATAGTCTGGGCGTAAAACTGTTACACGTACACACATGAACACACACACACACTTATTGAAAGTTGAAATATGAAATATTGTTAGCTGACTTTTTTTTGTACTTGTCTGATGTTAGCTTAGTCAGATGTACACAGATAGATTTTTTTCCCATGAATGAACTCAAAAACATCCATCCATTTACCGTGACAGGACGTGATAGCGTCACATCTTTCATGCAGGGAAATGTAATAGCGTCACATCTTTCATGTGGGGAAAATCAAAAAAATCAAAAAATAATGTGAGATCGGGGAAGGGGCGGGGCTTCCAGGGAAGTCACTTAATATCCGAGAGTTCAAAACGCCTACGCGACTGTGTCGGTTGGCTCATCTGCTGTTTTCACAGGTGTAGTTTTCAATCATAACTCTTATGATTTTGATGTTGAAATGCGGAGTACCTACGCAAAACGTGTGAAGGTTGCCGGCTTTGCATTCACGCTTTCCTAATTGCAGTTTGCTTTGTTGTGGTTTGGGTAGGAGACCATAGAGAAGAGTGAGCACTTCCTGGATTGTCTTTAAACGAAAGAAAAAGCTCAAAACCTCTTTTCCCACAGGATGTAATAATATATTTACTAACGTCTGAATTCTGATGTGATGTACATTTTACTTATAATGGTCAAAAATAAAATATGGCGTAATATTTCCAGACATATGCGCACGCAGTTCTTAAAAAAAAAAGACTGACATGATGGAATTGGATCCCAGAGACTCTGGGAAAATTGACATGACCCCACCTCCCCATGTAAACCCATCCGAATAAGAATTTAAGACAATGTTGGTGGGGAAAAAAAATTTGTGCACTTTTATTTCTGTATTTATGTATATATATATATATATCTATTTTTCTTGAAAGACAGAAGCCCATTTCTCCCAGCTGGCCCTGGTTTGTTTTTTTGTTTTTTTTTCCTAGAGAAACTTTCATAATAAGACAAACTCTATCAACAGTAAGCAGAAATCCATGCAGTGCAGAATATATCTTTATGCCTTCCTCATTCTGCATATATGAGCTTTAGAGTCGTGTCTCTGGTGGTCGGTTGCCCGGCTGCTGAAGTCAGTCTGCTGTGGCCTTAGAGGCTGGAATGCAATTTACTCCCCCCCTCTTTTTTTTTTTTTGGTTAAATCTGTGTCCGGGGTTGTAAATTTCCTCCAATTCTCCCTCTTTTTTCGCTCCTTCTATCTTTCTCCCCTTGTCGGAATTAATGAGATCGGGTTTGATCAGGGCAGCCGAGTGTTCCGGGAGAAATCGCACAGCCGCCTTGTGTCCTGTAATAGAATTTGCATCTAATGCATACATAAATCAAACATCTTTCTGGACATTTTCATATGCATAATGTCATTTCATCCTGTGTCTTTCCAAGTGGGGCGCTCGGTGCACGGGGGAGAGGAGGTGGGGGGTGTAGGTGGCTGTTGGGATTGTAGTTGGGGGGAAAGGTGATATTTTTTCCCCCTCTCTCTCTCTCTCTCTCTCTCTTTTTCTCTTTCACCCTCCTTGAATTTTTTTCCTGCTTTATTTTGCTGACTGTGTAGGCATGTTCGGAAAAAGCAAGAGCCGAGATCTTTGGGGTTTACTTGTCAGATACTTTCATTGTACTAAGAAGTGTGTGTATGTGTGTGTTTGAGTGCATGCATGCATTTATGCATATGTTTGTGTGTGTGTGTGTATGTGTAGGTGGCATGTTAATGGAGGGGGGGGGGTGTGTGTGTGTGTGTGTGTGTGTGTGCTTTATTTCTCTTTTGCACTACCGAGGTGCTCGGAGCTTTGTTATGTAAATGATTATAAGAGATTCAAAGTGCCTCTTCTTCACAGGGTGACTCCATGTAAAAAAAATAAATAAATAAAATAAAAAAAAAGTGACAAGCTTGTCATTATGGCTTGTAACTCTCGCTAACAAGGCTTCATTTATTCACATTATTATTTGCGAGACCTATTGACGAGCTCGTGTTTTTATGATGCAGAACAGAACAATACAGGAAAACAATACGAACTGAAATCTGAAGGTTGGACGCAACAAAAGCAGGTATTGAGGCATCGTTGTCATCATTATTAGTTGTCTATACAACACTGCCTCGTATTCTTACGCAGAATTAGCATTTTTTTTTTTTAAACTTTCGATTTCTCAAACTTCGCAGACCCATTTCTAAAAAACATTTCATCTACTGCTGAAGATGTTCAGAACTCACCAAGAAATGTTCAGAACTCACCAATCAATATTTTCCTGCCATTAAGTAATTAAATACCACTACTAAAAAAAAAAATAAATCATTTTTAACGTGAGGCCTTGGAGATGCTGTGTGTGTGTGTGTGTGTGTGTGTGTGTGTGTGTGTGTGTTTCTCTGATAGAATGAACTCAAAAATGTGATGATGGCTCCTTCCCAGAAAAAAGGCCAAACTGGCACGACGCCATCCTGAGAGGAAGTCTCGTCTCACAAAAAGACCTTTTTATTTTCCCTGTAAAACACTCAAGCAACATGTTTTGTAATTTGCCTGTTTGGAAAATCTGCTCCGCTTCAGCACGGGGTCTCTGAAGGTCTCCATGTCCCACTTTTTAAACGCTCATTACAATCTACATTAACGTCTTCAAATATTAATTGGACCCACGAAGCCATACAAATGTGTCCTCTTGAATGTTGTACTGACAGCTTGTCGGCGGCAAGCACTCGAGACGGCCTGACATGTTGGCCGTGAAAAGTTTCCTCGCTAAAACAATGCCATTAACGCCAATCAAGCTGACACTTAGGAGCCTTATTAAATGATGAGTAATGTCCAACATGCTGCTCGGCCCATTAACGTGAACCACTTCTGACCTCGGCAGCTTCTTAGCACCATAATGTAATGTGATTATGAGTCCACTCTTA
Source organism: Pangasius macronema (assembly GCA_037577455.1). Classification (NCBI taxonomy): domain Eukaryota; kingdom Metazoa; phylum Chordata; class Actinopteri; order Siluriformes; family Pangasiidae; genus Pangasius; species Pangasius macronema. Next base: position 24,203,274 of record CM074954.1, read on the forward strand.
TAAATAATAAAAAAGGCTAGCAGCATCATTTATGTATTTACATGATGATAATGTGTTTGTCCTTGCCTTGATATTAATTTGAAAAGTAATGCATTTTTTATCTCTCGTTTTTCTTTCTTCATTTGCACACAAGTCAGACGATGGTTATGCAGTTATCTAGACTAGAGACCTTAAACAGCCTCTAATTAAACAGCCTCGATTTGTATTTTGTTGCTATACTTAAGTATTATCTTATAGGATCTGTATAACTGAGAAATGAATACTCTTACTCAATTACATTTCCATGACACAAAACCCTTTTTTACGCCTTATTTTACGTTTAGACATTTAATGGAGGAGTTTGCAAACTCTGTGCGTTCTTACTGAGCTTTGGATTAAATACTGTATGTTTAATTGAAGTCACCAATCAAGTAGAAGTCATGATATAATAAATATAATTATGTTGGGTTGTGATTTGCACCATTGTAACAAAAAACTTGGATGCCATGGCTATGCTTCAGAGATAGCACGAGCTCGAGTTGCTTTCTGTATGTTCTTCACAGGTTTCCTCTGGGTTCTCCTGTTTCCTCCCACCTCCTAAAAACATGCCGGTAGCTGGATTAGCGACTCTAAATAGCCCCTAGGTGTGAACGAGTGTCTGAATGTGTGTGTGCATGGTTTCCTGATGGACTGAAATCCCATCCAGGGTGTATTCCCGCTTCAATTCCCAGCATTCCCGGGATAGACTCCATATCCACCCCAATCCTGACCAGGATAAAGCCCTTACTGAAGATTTTCCGAAAAGATACCCGCTAACACTTTGCTCCAAAATCTCCCATAGGTGTTCAGTTGTGTTAAGATTTGGTGAATGTGACAGCCTTAGCATTTGATTTATATCAAACCATTCAATGAGCCTTCTTGCCCCATAGATGAGGGCGGAGTCATCCTGGAAGAAACCACACCCATCAGGGGATAGAAGATGGGAACATTGATTGATTTGCAAAGAACCCTGTATCTAAAAATACAATACCATCCACAAAATGTTCAATTTTCTGCTTTTTTTAGCCTATGGTCTGAAATACCAAACGTGCTGCTCGATGGACATGAACGGTTGTGCTCACCACCAAGCACATATTTGCGTCCATGTTCCTTCCTGCAGCTTTGTGTTTTTTCACAAGGAAGTACATTACATCATAAATATTTGCAGCTTTTATTACGCAGCCCAACCGATGAGTGCTGGCTTTGTATGCAAGCTTGCTAGCCGAATGCTAAACTGTTGTTGATTTTACTCCTACGACGAACGTTCCACTGAAACTAGCCCGCCATAGTGTTTCTTATCGTGCATTACGAAGCTTTATCACACGCGGCTAATAATCTGATGATCACTGACTGAAGGGTGCATAGCGATAATATGTAAACCTCCATCTTTTCGTCCCCCTCCAACGTCCTCCCCCCCACCTTTCTATCCAGTCATCCGGGTTCCCTGGCAACGTGATAAAACTCCATTAACTGCAGGTCCCTGATGACCAAAGGGAAAAAAAGTGTGCATCCGAATATGCAGATAGATTTATCAGGCCAGCCATACGTGGCCATCCTCCTGGTCATGTAATGAGGAGAATATCCCCGGCGAGTGGTCAGAGTGCCTCTGCCGCTTAATGACACTGGATATCTCTGCGACAGGCCCTGAAATATTTGCTCAGGAGACTCTCACAGGGTTTCAATCTCCTGCAAATCCATTTATATGTTTGCGCTTGATTTATGGCCTTATTTTAACTGTCTCCTACATGCAAATGCAGGAAGGGGTGATGGTGTTGGGAGTTTGGGGGGTGGGGTGGGGGGGTGCATCGAGGTTCTTAGAAATATACATAATGTGATTCTCAGGGTCATCCCTCCCGCCTGTCAGAATGCATTCCAGCCAGGGAGAAGCAGAGGGACACGGAGAATTGCTCTTTCCACCGAGAAGTCAGGAGGTGGCCAAACGCTGTCTGCTTTCACATCGCCCTCTTTCACGTCAGCTCCCATTAGACTAAATACCGAATTACCCGTTCAGTGCTAATGCTCTGAGTTTCAGTGAATTTATTTCATTATAATGACAGTGAAATCGTTTCCAAAAGTTAAAAATCGCACATAACTCTTTGAGCGTTTCAACTGTCTTTTCAATCCTCACCTGTCCAGTTTCAGTGTCCTCACTTTAGCCTCCGATTCCTGTTCTTGATACACAGGAGAGGAACCTGACATGGTCTTCTGCTGGTGTAGCCCATCTGGCTAAAGGTTCTATATGTTCTGCATCCTGAGCTGCTTTTCTGCTCACCTCGGTTGTAAAGAGTGCTTATTTGAGTTACCGTAGCCTTCCTGAGATCTCTAACCATTCTCCTCTGACCTCTCTCCTCAAGAAGGTGTTTCCATCTGCAGAACTTCTGCTCGCAAGATGTTTCTTTGTAAACTCTAGATACTGTTGTGTATGAAAATCCCAGGAGATCGGCATTTTATGAAATAGTCAAACCAGCCCATCTGGCACCAGCATCAAAGTGTGTTTGACGTGAACATCAGCTGAAGCTCTTGGCCTGTATCTGCATGATTTTATGCATTGCGATGCTGCCATGTGATTGGCTGATTGGATAATTGCATGCATGAGCAGCGTTTCAGGTGTTATTAAAGTCGTTGGTGAATGTACTGTATATCCACTATAATAGTCGTTCATCTTGTGGGTTATATTGCACTTGGCACTATATATATATGAATTAATATTATTGATTATTAGTTACTTATTACTTATTATAATAAGATTAATATCCAAGATGTTCATGGCTGATTTTTTTCCCTTGACGTCCAAAACGTGTTTTAATCGTAGCATCAAGAAGGACAAATAAATGTCTTTCCTTTACAGGTTCATTCTTTGATATATTAAATCATTTATCTGTGCCGGTAGGAGGATTGAATGTTATTGTTCTTTGCAAATGCGTTCACAACATGGCACGATGTATCTTTAAATACACCCTAATTCATGTAAAGTGATGAATGATAATCATATATTTAGGTTTGGTTGTGGTCGGACTTTATTGGAGACATCTGTCATATTGTGTTTTTTTGCGTGGACATAGAAATGCGTTTTATTCATTTATTCATTCGGAGCGTTTGAGCACGGCTTGCAATTTGAATTTGTAATTTTTGCATCTTCTTTAGACAAAGAAAGAAGGAAGTCCTGACAAAGCGGGACCTTGCCTTCTAGTCCATTTCCATGTTCCAATCAATACATAAAACCGGCTAATCTGACTTGTCCTTTGCCTTGCGTGAAGACATTGCTCGGGTTGAGTTTTGGAGAGAGTTTGCACACCGCTACACGTTGCCTTGAGCACGCAGTATCTCTCTCTTTATCAGGTCCGTCATCCAGGGAATACCGCTCTGTGTTTGGGAATCTTCTCGCTACAGCTAAATGGTGAATCTTTAAGTAAATCAGCGTTTTTCAGCCTATTTTCATTCCTGGGAGATATTAAATATTCCATTCACTGCATAAATTTTCAGGTTCCACTCGTGCAACGCTGGGGGGTGTTGAATTTTTTATGACAAAAATGGTCTAATAATTGTTGAACAGATGTAAGTGTTGGGAAAGTGGGCTCCAGCAGACCTCATAAAATACAATTAGCATTGCTAACCTCGGCTTTCCTTTAAATCACACATGCTTAAAAAGAAACATGGTGTGGTGGTAAAGCACTTAAGTCACTGTTACTATATTAAATAATTATTTTAGGAGGTTTTTTTTTATCTGAGTACCCAGTACTCCTATTATTGATTTCCATGAGGAAAAAAACAACTTTTACTCCTTATATTTTCACCTAGTCTTACCAAGTGCTTACACATCTCAGAGATCAGCTAGCAGTTTCCCCAGCTACCAGTTCAATCACCACACTTCTTCATTATATTTAAAACATCCACTTAGTTTTATAGTCACTAATTTGTACAGATACATCAACCAATCATTTTTCACAAAAACATATTGACAGTTACATGTCCCACATGTTCGTTATCAGTGGACTTTTTAAGATTGCCTTCTCACCGCTCAAGGTTTGAAGAGTCTGTCTGTGTGGAGGTTCACGTCTTTTTCCCGTGTCTGTGGGGTTCTCCGGTTTTCTCCCACCTCCCAAAAACATGCCAGTAGGTAGATTGACTATGCTAAATTGTTCCTAGTTGTAAACATGTGTGTGTGTGTGTGTGTGTGTGTGTGTGTGTGTGTGTGTGTGTGTGTGTGTGTCAGGGTGCCCTGTGATGGACTGGCGTGTATTCATGTCTCACATCCACTGTTCCCAGGATTGACTCTGGACCCACCACAACCCTGCCCAGGATAAAGCTCTCACTGAACATGAATAAGTAAGTAAATGACGGGTAAAGACGTTGTAGCTCGTAATTCCCCGCCTACAACCGGTAAAAGCCACCGAAAACGCCCTCTCGACTTGAAATTTCAACTCGTCAACTTGGAGTAGTCTTAACTACCAGTTCCTTCCCAGTTTACGGCGTGACGTCAAAACAACATGGCCGCTCACGCTGTGAACAGTCTGAAGTCTCGCTGCTCTTCTTTTAAATGAGTTTATAGTAGTACTGGCTTAAGATCAGTTCATATACAGACACCAGACACAGTACAGATTAAATCTATAACACTACCCATACTCAAAATCGCTGTTTTGAGAAGGTAACCATCAGCATCAGTATTATCACGAACTTTACCTGGCTAGCTTGTTGCTAAATCTTCTCGCTACTTTTCACTGGCTGTATGAAACTAACTGTATTTAAACTACACTGTAGTAGAGCAGAACCGATAGCCGCTAAGGCTTGTAACTGTAAAAATGCACATAAAGTAGCTTTTTATGAGCTTTACGTGCTCTGACAGAGAAAACAGGCGTCCACGATTTTTTCCAGGTGGGAAGTGACGTTGTTATGTTGCACATTATCACTTCCTGGTTCCTCCAACAGTTCCCTCATCCCTGAAAAGCAGTCATTTCAGTGACCTCGCTCTATCTTGTTATGTAAGATGAACACATTCAACACCGACACATTCTTCTCTTCAACGTGGACGACAAAATAATAAGAGCTGATGCAACAAGACCACCAGTTAATGAAACATTGATTGCCATTGGCGCCAGATCAGTATCAGTTTAAGAAATAGAAACGATGAATCAGGGGTCGAGGGGACAGTATTCACCGCCTCTCCGTTACTTCATTAATCCTCTCACCGAATTACAGAACCATTTATTCCCATCTCCGGCATTCTTCTCCTCCGTACACGCCGGAGCTGTTTAATAAACCTCGATTAATTCTCATATGGCACTAAGAGATTATTTTGGTGGCTTTTAATTACATACAGTATATTCTGATTCATTCACTGGCAGTCGTGAAGTTATAAAATAATAAATGTAGGTGTAATTTTTTTTGGGGGGCCCAGAGTTTAATCCGAAAGCCTAAATCCATGATTTCTTTCCATTATCACTCACTCACATTGTTCAATTATTTCTACATCATTATTTACTAATAAAGTCTAAAGTGTGTGCTATTTTTGCCTGAAAGCCACAGAGACAGGAACACGTTACACATTAGTACATGACTATACTAATGGAGTCAGTAGCAGGTGTTTGTCATTAAGACGACAACAATTAACACCGTGTGTTAGGAGCGTGCATGTGTTAATGTGAATTTGGAAAAAAAAACTAAAAACGAAGCGAATGGTGTTTGATCAGGAAACCGTTCGAATGTGAATTATGTCTTAGTGAATTATGTTTTCTTGTCTGATCAATCAATCAATCAATCAATCAATCAATCAATCAATCAACAAATAAATATTAATTTAATAAACCAATCAAGGCAGCAAGGAATAAAAAACAAATGTAAAAAAAAAAAAAAAAATTAAAAATCAATCAAGAAAACAAGCAAAAAAAAAAAAGACAAAATAAATATATTTTTTAAATTATTTTTTAAAGTAAGATATTTAGATTAAAAAAAAAATTAATCAAGGAAGGAAGCAAGCAATGAAAAATATCTAAGAAAATAAAATAAAATAAAAAAATTTATTTAATAAAATGAAATGAAAGACAGAATGTATTTTTGTATGTATTTTTGTATTTCTTTCTCAAATAAACTTTTTTTTTTAAACAGCAATATTCAGTACTTGCCAACAACAGCACCTCTCAAAGTATGCTTTTAAAAATTACAATTTTATCAAAGAATGATACATAGCATTTTTATCCATTTATGGTTATATTTAATGTCGTGGAACATCCATGAAACAAATTAGAGAAATAAAAAGCAGCTTTTCCCAAAAGTTTCTCATGTGAGAAAACTTACATTTACAGCTTTACCTCTGACTGTTACAAAGCACTGACACTGGAGACTCCTTCCTAAAAAAATGCTATCTCTTTTGCTCTATGAAAACGTCACATCATATCATATCATATCATATCATATCATATCATATCATTTACACGTTTATTATAATCCTTTTATGTGAAGCGTCTGCTATGCAAGTCCCTGTGAATGAGCTGTTACTATAGAAACAATGACGTGTTAGAAACAGCGCATCCATATAAACTATAAACGCAACTGCTGTCAGAGCTGCTGTTATAGAAATCTTTACCCAAATCTGCTGTGCCATCACGCAGAGACACAATGGGCTGGCACGTTGCCTAGCAACGAGGTAGCGATGGTCTCTGCCAGCTTTCCGTCCCGATGAGAATGAAGCTAATTTGTGTTGTTGAGTACCTCCTGCTGAGGCCTGGGACCCGAATCCTCACTGTGCCGTGCTGCATCCTGCGTTTTCAGTGCTGCGTCATTTCTGATCTTAGTGCGCTAACGGCGCTGATCAAACGACAAGCTGTGTGTGTGTGTGTGTGTGTGTGTGTGTGTGTGTTGGGTTTCATCATTATCACAAGAAACCAAATCATCAAAGAGTGCAATTTGAGATTAAAATTAAAATATCAGAAATAATATCAGGTCAAAAGTTTGCTGTTTGTTTGTTGTTGATGTTGTACTTGTTTTTTTGTTTTTTTAAGAGAATGCCATCTTCAAATCAGATCTGAAAAGTTCCCTATCTGTGTATCTATTAGTTTATTTTGCCTCATGTTTATTTATTTATTTATTTATTTCATAAATTGTAAAGTACAGGCACACTTTCTTTTTTTCACATTCAAAAATCTAGGGGATGCAAACTTTTGCCCTAAGCTGTGATAGATAGATAGATAGATAGATAGATAGATAGATAGATAGATAGATAGATAGATAGATAAGAAAATAGGCTGAGTGTAAGGATCAATAAATACAGGAACCGAATGTTACCAGTTACACATGTCCAGAGTGGTGCGCTATGACTTCCTGTAGCACTCCTTGTGCTTGTGTTGTGTTGTAGTGTGTATAATCCATCAGCGTGGATGTTCATGTCTTCTCTACACTCTGCCTACATTATGCATGTTTATGATCAACAGTCAGATTACATCAGCAGACGTTAGGAACGAAATGGAGCACTAAACCAGCGTCATGGCTGCTCAGTGAGCGCTCACATTCATTCACTTTATAATAGTAGCCTTTCCTCCATTTTTTGTCAACCTTATCATAAGGTGACATGCTACAATTCGATTGAGCGCTGCGCTTGAATTCCTGTCGCTGGCAGAACCATATTTCGTACAAGCGGCTCACGTTCTCGCTCCCCAACATGGAGTCATGTCGAGGCCGTAAAGATACGTTAAGGCTATAAAATGCACGATCTGGTGTGAGTGCGATTTCTTTAATTTCTCTGGTTAATTCACCAAGCTCATTCTCTCTACTCCTCGCTCTTGAAGAGTACCCCCTAGGAGGAAAGACAATGGGGTGTGTGAGTGGCACCGATTGCCTAAGGGGGGCAGGACTGGCTCCATTAGGATACCCAAAAGGTATGGAGCCGAATAAAGCCTGGGTCTATGCTTGATTGGCAAACAAAGTAGGCACAGGCACTTAGGAATTCAATTGCATTTTACCCATCACCATTTCTGCTCAGCTTAAATTATGCTCCTGGACTAACAGCTTCTATTAACTCTACCGGTCCCTATTCAGGTGCTAATTGAGATGAAACCGGGGTTTGTCAAGGTAATTATAACAAATAGCTCGAAATGGCTAGAGATGGCCTTTGAAAGAGCTAAAACTGCGCCGAGGTATTAATCCTTTATAGTCACGACATGAGTAATAAAGGGTGAAATTAGCACTGTATCATATCTGCATAGATGATATGATATCATTATGTACCTCTATGTGTCTTTTGAGAAAAAAAAATAAAAAAAAAATGTGAAAGGTGTAAGATGTCAGTGTGTTAGTCTCGGCTGGAGGGTGGGTGAGAGGGTGAGGGGGTTCAAAGTATTGCACCTGAATGAGTTTCACATGAAATTGTGCTGCTTTTGGCAGTTGAAGGATCGGCTCAAGTAGATTCCTGCAGTGTTTTTCATATACACTTAAGGGAAAGGAATAATTATCTGGACTCTGGAATAATAGGCAACTCTATGGGGAGCGTTAGGAATAAAAATGCTTTTGATTTGGTTAGAGGCTCTTGTAACTTAACAAACCCACTTTCATCCAGACAAACTGTACTATAAATAACACGGGAACACTTTTTCATTAAAGTTCTCTTAACACGTTAGTCGTGTTATATGAATGTTTAGAAGGACACCAGAAATAACGTTACTAATGTGCTGTAAATAACAAAATCAACAAATAATCACCTAATGTTCATAGCATCAACGCATTAAATAATGCTTAGGATAGGAAGTCGGAGCTTGGAATTTCCATGCATTCGAGCTGCAAAGTAGGGAAAGAAACATAGACGCTTCTATGTTCGTCTTTTGTTAGCAACAAGCTAGCCAGCTAACTGTGATATATATTAGTGATGTATATTTTTTGCTCAAAATAGCAAACTGTGCAGTCAGTGTTCTAGATTTAACAAGCAACCATGTCTTCATGTTGATTGATCCAAAGCTAATACTTGCATATATAGTATGCCTGTGAGCGGCCATGTTGATTTGACGTCACTTCCTGAACTCGGAGGAACTCGGGGTTGAGGAGACCATCCTGAGTTCCTGAGTAGGAATTCCTAGTTTTCTTTTATTGTTGTTGTTTCCTGGACGGAAATATAAGTTACAACCTCTAGATAAATGAGCCTCAATGATTAGCATGAATATAATAATGAAACTTTTCGTTTATTAAATAAAAAAAAAAAGAATCTGAGGCTGAAACAAGTTACAATATTTACACCTGGACACCAAAGAGTGAGTATTCAACATTCGTGATCAACATAAATCACGCATAAACAGTAAACGAATAAAGAATACAAACAAATAAAAGCATAGTAGTTGATATAAAGTTCTCTGGAAGGAGATGTTTGTTTAAGATTTATGGAAGTCTCCAGTATCAGCGCTTTGTAACAAAGGTAAAGCTGTAACTTTAAGTTTTCCATCATCTTCAGGACAGAAGAGTTTATGCTTTCAGGTTTGTCAGTAACATTACAACTGCGTTTGTATGACAACAACATGTTACGATTTCATACGAATATCGTAATTCGCTGCAAACATTAACCCCGCCCCTTTCCTTAACATTTGCATGTTTTCATGTAACTTACTGTAAGTCATCTGAACTGAATTCATTGCCTTCGCAAAATGCATCACAGGATGATTTAAGGTTAAATAATTGCCATTATCGACTGTATAAAGTGAATTTTTAATATTTGTAAAAGTTTTTACTCCTCCGAACTGGAATTGTATTTAAAATCGATTCTAGCAGGCATCCTACTCCCTGAAGTCCTTACGAAATGTTAATTAGGAAATGTCTAGCAAACAGGAAGTAGTTTATAAAAAACATGATGCTTGGAGGTGGCTTGTGGGATCTGTGTGTTTGTTCAGGGTAGGTATGAGAGTGTGAAGGTGTGAGGTTGTGAATGACAGAAGAAAACAGCGAGCGAGAGAGAGAGAGAGAGAGAGAGAGAGAGAACCCAGGATATGCAATGACACCAGCAGGATAGAGCAAAGCCGCTAACAAAGCATTTGAGGCTAATCAACTTAGTGGCAATCCATTTTTTTTTCTACTTCAAAATGGGTTTAAATAACACAGCTACCTGGACTTCATTTCTCTCTCTCTCTCTCTCTCTCTCACACACACACACACACACACACACACACACACACACACACACACACACACACACACACTTGCATCGGTAGGTACTGCTGTTAAACTCCTGAGCCTCTCTACGGATCACTCAAAGCTTTTAAAATTTCTGTTTTTGATTATAATTCAGAAAGGATTTCAGAAATAGTTCAGAGTAATTGTTATCCCAGCTCTTGTTTATTTATTTGTTGCCATGGCATCGTGACATTTTGAACGTATCTCTTGATACTGCCATAAATTGCGATGATGGATGGATGGATGGATGGATGGATGGATGGATGGATAGATACATAGATAGATACATAGATAGATCGATGGATAGATGGACAGACAGACGGATGAGCAGAGGTAGATATTTAGACAGATAGATAGATAGATGGCTAGACATAGATAGATAGATAGATAGATAGATAGATAGATAGATAGATAGATAGATAGATAGATAGACGGATGGACTGATGGACATACAGGGATAGATCGACAGACAGGGATGATAGATAGATAGATAGATAGATAGATAGATAGATAGATAGATAGACGGCTGGGCGGATGGACAGACGGATAGATGGACAGACAGGGATAGATAGATAGATAGATAGATAGATAGATAGATAGATAGATAGATAGGTAGATAGATAGATAGATGGGCGGATGGGCGGATGAGCGGACAGGGATAGATGGACAGACAGGGATGGATGGATGGATGGATGGATAGATAGATAGATAGATAGATAGATAGATAGATAGATAGATAGATAGTAAATTGTATAAAATTTCTAAAAGAATGTCTTTTTTCAGCACAGATTTCAGTAGCAGGCTTCTCAGATGACTTGAGCCTTGAGTTTGTACACACGGGTCAGTAAAGATTATGCTTTAGCTCCTGCTTTAGCTCCGTGGCTCTGTAGAGCCTCCTGCTCAGATTACACCACACAAAATACCCCGATATCGAGATGTTTCAGTAAAACGTCTCGAGGTCTGATCATGTTTCGGCAGAATCGCCACTAGGGGTGGGCTACATGACAACAAATATCATCTCACCGTATTTCAGTACATTTCTCTGACACGTGCCGTGTATCACAATACTCAGGTTACATTAAACACGACTGGTTTTACTTTTATTCACAGTTTTTGGGGAGGATCTAACGGAAGCTTTTGATTGATGCTTTAACCATGTAGGTTGGTGTCAGTGAAGACAGACAAACAAACAAACAAACAAACAAAAATCTCACCAGTATCTGGAAGGATCATTTTGGTGGAGAAATAATATTCAGTTTATTTTGCCAATAACAGAAATGACTAAAAGTTATGAACGGAGTGGTTCTTTAAGGAGCCTAACACCTCTAATGCAAGATATTATGTAGCTCCTTTATTTTTTTTTACAGTGTACATAGGAGCAGTTGTGCATTTTGTGCGAATGTGAGAGCATTGTTTGTATTTAAAAGCATTCTGTATGAACGTGAGAGCATTTTAATGCGATTGTGAGAGAACTGGATGTGAATATGTGAGCATGTTGCGTGAATTTAAGCGTTTTTGTTATTTGTATATTTGTCGGCGTGAACATGAGAGCAATGTGCGTAAGAGAATTTAGTTTGAGCGTGAATGCATTTTGTGTAGATTTTTGTGCATGTGAGAGAATTGTGTGTACCGCCTAAAGTAAATGATGCGAAGGCCCTAAATTGCACGTCATACCTCTCACTTATACGTAGCTTTTATCTATAATTATAATTACAATGGGCAAAATTTTGCGTTAGCATTTTGTTTACGAGGAAAAAGAAAGGAAATGAAACCGAACGCAGAGCTGTCTCTCTGTACGAACGGACGGTCAAAATGAAACGGAAGCCGACAGAGCACTCGGAGGGCTTCCGATATGGCAGGCCTAATAAACACGGAGGTTTTTAACACAGTTTATTCCCATTCCTCGGAGAAGGTGGAGCTATAATGCATTGCGTGTTATGCTGGCACTGAGTGGTGTGGTACATATTGTTATATTATTACGAACACTCCCAACAGTACCAGCGGATTTATATATGCATTCATTGGCCTTAATTCCTCAGAAGGACCATGCGCTGTGCATTTCCTTTTTCCACGCTGAGTATTTCCCCATTTCTCCAGCCTCATTTACAGTCTCAATGGGCTCTACCTTTCAGAAGGTAAAGTGCCTCTCTTCACTCCACTGTGATGCATATTTCTCTCTTTTGTTGCAGTGTTAGTGTCAATTCACCCTCAAAAGGCATTGCCAATTTGTCTTCTTTTTTGGCATGGCCAATTTAAATGCACTGGCTTTTATGCAAAACATACTAAAACCAAGCATTTTCCCCTAAATTGGACATTTTTATGGTTATAATTTTGCCATTCTGATGGCGGCAAAGCGCTACCCCAAAGGGATTGTGCCTCTTATCTTTTGTGCTTGTGCGTGATGTCTGGATGACAAGTTTCTTTAATATGCATGGAGAATGGCAATTTCGGATGACGTCCGCCGTCACTTATCACGTGGCACGTTCCGAAAGGAAATGCCCGCTTTCTGATATTTGCCGCTAATAAAAATGTCATTGCACTAGATTCATTCTGATCATGTTTATGATGCAGAGAGCTAAAAAAATAATAATAAAAAAAAGCCGTACATTTTCCGTAGCTGAATGAATAAGAAACAAATGCAGTGATATATATATGTATATATGTGTATATATATATAGTAGTTAGTCCAGTGCTAGCATGTACAGGGCAACGGGAAAGTATTAAAAAGCGCGATTACGAAGATCAAGCGCAGTCATTGGGAGAGATGCGTTCTCAGCGGCCCAGTAGCATGACTCATCTCCGCCTATAACTGCGCAGAGCCGTAACAGCCGGACACGTTGGAAAAACTCGGTTTTATTGTGCAATTCGACGGCTATAACTGTAAAATGTCATGACGCTCCGTTTTTTATTTTTGAAGGAAATTAAAGCTTTATTGCGCAATTCTATCCACGATAGCCAATCATTCACATTACACAATGCGCTAAACATCATCTCTGCTGCCTATAAGCCGTGTTTAAAAACCCAAAACATGGCATTTAATGCCAAAACTGATGCATTTTATTGATTTAATGTATGATGAGAAAAAAAAAAAGCTATCCAGTGTACAAGCTTGTGGATGTCCATCATCTGACAAAAGCAAACTTTTTCCTTTTTTCTTCACATATCACTTATTAAAACGGCGAGATGTGGTTATAAAGATTCGGCTTCCGCTTGGGTTAATCCCAAGTTATTCATTCACATCTTTACTTTGTGATTGTGAAGCCTCTCGTGTGTTTATTTAATCAAAAATGCTACAGCGCTTTTTGAGTTCTTGAATCTGTTTGGTCAAAAGTGTTGCCGTTTACATGATATATAAATGCGTCATTGCTGATATGGTCAAGTCTTTTGTAAGTAGATGCTTATTTAACATTGAACCATGCTGGAAGGAGTCTCCAGTGTCAGTGCTTTGTAACGGTAGTGACACGTGAAAGTCTTCAGGATAGATGAAGTTTGAAAAGATGTGTTTTTTTTTAAATGTTATTAACCTGAAGAAACGAGAGGCTAATGAGGGATCAGTGGTTTGTAGCTGCTATAACGGAAGTGAGAATTAACATGAATTAACTTAATTAACCTTAAATGCATTTAAAAAGAGATTTAAAACAAATTGCTGTGATATAAGAGGAATAAAAGACTTTAGGTTGTGGTAGCAGTAAATCCACTCCATCACACCACTTTATAGTTGATTATATACTTTATTAATGATACGAATGATGTATTAATGCGTCAAATAATGTCTCGTAAAGGACTCTTAATGTAAAGCTAATGTAAAGTGTTTTATGTAACAGATCCTTGAAGATGTCTGCATTGATTGCAATATGTCTAAAACTGGGGTTTGCACAGCAAAGGCGAATGAATTATTCTCCTTAGCTAAATAACCGAAATAACGAAAGATATTTTTGAATCCATGCCCTCGTCCTACTTAACAGCGGCGTACTGCGTGTGGTTAATTTAGTTCAAACCCCAAACTCCTAATGTTCAGCAGCAGGAATCCGAGCTCGGCTCTCACGCTTAGAAATAAACCTCTATGCGATTTGTGTGCACTTTGCTTTTTTGGCAGAGCTGCGAGGCTTTTACCGTCCTCTGTCAGCGGTGTTATTAAGAGCGATGATAAGAGGCGGTAGTGTGTGTCAATCAGCGCTGAAAGCAAGAGGGTTGGAACGGCTTGCCTCCTCTCATCTGCATACAGCTCCCTTTTTTTTCTCCGTGTGCTAACTTTATTGGGGCGTGTGTGTGTGTGTGTGTGTGTGTGTGTGTGTGTGTGTGTGAGTGCAAGTGTCTGCCTGTTCTGTACACCCCGCTCCTGCGTCTCTCTCTGTCCCCGTCCCCGTTCTCTCCAGCACAATTAAAAATGCATAAGGCTGAAAGGGAGGACGGATTATATGCACGTCTCTTGCGGCTGCTGATCCGGAATTTGAAGCTGTCACCAAAATGGTGTTGGGGATGTGGGGGGGTGTTTAAAGGGAAAGGTGGGAACCGGAACGCCGCTGAAGCTCTCCAGACCTTATAGTCGCCTTGAGCTTCATCCTCCAGAACCCTGCTATTCTTCCATCCTCCGGACGGCTGCTTTTATTTACTCTTCTTTCTTTCTCAGGTGTCATCCCTCACCTGTCCAACATGTAGCCTTTCATGCCTCCTTGTCCAGGCCCAGGAGCACCTGAAAACCACANCACACACACACACACACACACACACACACACATATGGGTGGAGATAAAGGGCCATTGCAGCACAGCATATCTATGCTGCTATAGAGTGAATATATTCACTCACCAAGTCTCCGAATCACAAAAGCACAGAGGATAAAAAGCATGAAAAATGTATTCGATTCATAAGAAACGCAGAGTTTCTCTCAATCTTCAATTTTCAATTGTCGTCTTTTTTTTTTCAATCCTATTTACATACCACCATCATGACCTACAGCAAAACACCCCTAGTATGAGCCACCCCTAGTGTAAAGCAGTGCTTCTCAGAGTGGCTCAATGATTTTTTAATTTATTATAAACTTATAACATTTTATTTTTGACTTCTTATAATCAAATCTGCCTATAATCAATGTCCCCTTCATCTTCTGTAGGAGTGTAACGCAGTGTCATTATCTGTATCGTTTATCTACATATATCTGTATTCAGATTTAACCCAGAAGTGGGCGTGGTCTTTTTTTTTATTAGGTGATTTGCTTAATAATGAATAAAGTAGTCAAGAAGTCATTATTTCATACACATGTTCTATTAACAAATAGCAATTAGCAATTAGCAGAACTTTATTCAGCTCCTGAACGTGTACAGTTCCTCAACCTCAGCTACTTCACTCCAGTTCATAAACAATTCTCAGCCAGACAACTTTCCGGAAAGCTTTCTATTTTCTAGTTAATGTGATTGAGTAAACAAACGCTAATCTTTCAAACAACGAAATTTTATTAGCTTTGGGGATTTTTACGTTTGAGAAAGATCATGAAATTTCCCTGGACTTCATTACGATGTCATTACGAACCTACTGCAATGCTGGGACACGGTGCTGCTGCCAGTCAAAATGGGGTCCTTTAAGCTTTTTTTCTTTATAACGCCTGTATGTTTTTCCAGGAGGATTTTTTTAAATAATAATTAACATTTATTTTTAATTAATGAATTTATTTGGAGACACGAATAGATACAGAGCACATTCCTTCTTATTTGTACAGAAATATGGTGTAAATATTTGACCTCCCGTTTGCGTGAATTTTGTGTGAATCTTTCTGACAAGTTTTGTAAAAAAAAAAAAAAGAAAAAAGAAAAAAAAATACAAATAATGCACCTACCATTCGTATTTGTCTTTGGAAAGTTCAGGAATAGAGAGCTCTATGGCACAAATAAATAGACAAAACATTATCGTACATATTTAAATAATGTTTATGAAATAAATCTGTACAGTCGAAGTTACGATTTTGCAGTTAAAGTGGTCCCTGGTTGCCAAAAAGTTTGAGATCCTCTGCTATAAAGTAACATTGATAAAAAAAAAAAAGTTGAGAATATAAATGCAAATTAGTTAGCATTTTAGTTTCACACTGCATTATTTTAGCTTGGCTAATTCGCTAGCCAGCTTTTCAGCTAGCTAGTTAACATTGTGAACATCCTAGCTAGCCACAGCGCATCAGTCATGATGCACACATTTAAAACGAAAAGAAAGTAAAGAAACCACGAATACTTAGCCATAGCTTGGCTTCTACAAGAGCATTAAATAATCTCGTAGATTTTGGTGCTTTATGCTAATTTTGTGGCTAATTCCTGTCTGGCTCTTAGATTCCTGTGTGTACATTTTGAGTAGAAAGAGACTTGAAAACTGTTTCGGTCGTAAAGCAGACGGGCCAGCGCGTCACTGTTGATGCGTCCACGTGTGAAGTGCGCAGGGGCCGCTAGCCTGACGCTAACCTGCTCCTGCCTGGACTCAGCTCATTAGCCAGTGGCGCTAAGATGGAGGTGCCTTGGCTTTCTAAAGCCTCGGCTTTGACATTCACGCTGCGCTTCCAGTCGATCGGGTCCCGGCTCTGATACATTTGCATCTCTTTGAATGTGACGCTTAAAAAAAAGAGATAGAGAGAGCGAGAGAGAGATGGCATGAGAGAGAGAGAGAGAGAGAGAGGGGAAAGAGAGAAGGGGGTGGAAAGAGAGGGAAAAAAGAGGGCCCAGGCACTAGATTAAATTTTGCCGTCTAGAAAATGAGAAAAAAGGGCCTCTATCTCCTGGAGTCTACTGGGAAGATCTTTATTCTGATTCTTGTTAGAATTGTTTATCACTGTGACAGAGCAGGGCCGGGATGAGATAAAGGCAGCGCTCCATCACGCTCCCTGACAGTCGTAGGACACGCGCTGGAATGAAAGAAGCCAGGGAAATATTATTAATAGATGCTGACTTGATTTGCCTCGATTGCACGTCAAGAAGAGGGGGCCGCGGCTTGATTGCAGCCTATGAAGTTCCGTCCAAAAGGGAAGCTATTTTTCATTAGGTGATAGAAGTCTCTTCTCCCACCCCCCTGCTTTTTTTTTCTTTTTCTCTTTTTTTGGTGGGTGTGTTTCCCTTTTGCTTTTGCTTTCCAAGGAGCTGATAACTTATGTGGTTTATTCTAACTGTGCTGATTTGTGTCAGTGAGTGAGAAGGAGAAAAGCAGAAAGAGAGAGAGAGAGGAGAGAGAGAGAGAGGAGAGAGAGAGGGAGGGAGGAAGGAAGACAAAGTTATCTTTCTCAAAATAACCAGCCGTGCTTGGAAAATGCAAGATTTGGTGCACATGAGCAGTGTGCATTTTGGTCTATCGCTGCCATCTACACTCATGCACCTGGGTGGTTGGTGTAAAAAAAAAAATGTGTCACTCTGAATTACATATACATATGCTCGCCACAATGCGAAAAAAAAAAATCAAATATATCGCAGTTATGGTGCATGTTTTACTACGTGAGTGGATAAAAGATGTCCAGCCTGGCTTTATGTGAGCTTCGTTTATATCAAGTTCATCTACCAGATTTGAGCTTTTCTCTTCCTTTCGAAGAAATCATTCTTTAAATTACATTTTCTTTTAGAGACATGCTCTCTCATCCAGCGTAGCATAAATCCTGATGTTAGGATCCACTGTGTTTAATTAAAAAAAAAAAAGAAAAGAAAAAGGGGGCTCTGTGACACTTAAATCACTTATTTAATCTTTTCATTTAATTAATTTTTAATTTTTTTAGATTTATAAATATTTACAATCTAAATCACCTCCAGAACACTCCAGTGTTATATACACCATTACCCTGATTTATTTTATTTTATTTTATTTACTACTTATTATTAATAGTTTGCTTTGTTACAAACGTTTTCTTCTAATAATAAGACCTCACATAACTTCAGATTTTAATGCAATTAATTGATGCATTTTAATGTTTTTTTTTTTATTATTATAATATATATATTTTTTTAATTTTACACCTAAAATGTCATAAATATTTTACAGCAGTAAAGTTTTTCCCCATTTCACGCTTCTGATGTCCTTTGATGCAGGCTAACTTCGCTTACTTTTAGTGCGTTAGAAAGGGAAAAAAATATATCTATAAATTTGTATGCAAGTATTAAATAAACACATCTAAAAATCTGTTTTTCGAATTTATCCATTAAAGGGATAATTAACATGTTGGAAATCCATAAGTCTTGGCATTAAAACTGATAGCACTACTTGAGTACTTGAGGATTTGTGAAAAGCTTAGAAGCCTATAAAACTTGGGATTTGTTTTTTTACCACCAGCACATTCATAGAGGTTAAAGACTATTCCATGAAACGTTCATTCCTGTATATTTAGCTGATCAGTGGAATGAAAGTTTAGTGCTCCATAGCAGCGTTATAAATGTAAAATTGCACACCACTCCAATTTAACAACGTGAGCTCAGCTCCAGTGTCCAGATTTTTCTCTCCCTGAGTCTTTGTGTCTTTTCTCCCAGTTCTCTGGTTTCCTCTCACCTCCAAAAATCTTGCTGATAGCTGGACTGGCTGTGATAAAATTGCCCCTAATTGAGCGTGTGCATGACTGGTGTCCCATACAAGGTCTTTTCCTACCTCCTGCCCAGCATTCCCGGGAATAGGCTCCGGATCCACCAGGATCCTGATCCAGGATAATATTCATACACTGCTTATGAACGTATAACGAAGGCCTCGGTGTAAATACATCATTTATTGAAGCTTTTCTTTCTTTTTTTTTTTATAAACATAGACATAAATATATTTAAATCTTATTTAACAAATCCTTAAATGTCATAAGCCTGTGTTTAGGTGAACTTGCTTATGAATGTGTTATGAAGGCACAATATAAAAATATAAAAAAAATCTAAATATTGTGTTGTGCAGCATTTTGTATGGAAAGGCAGTTTAGCACAAAATACTAAAGTAGGAATGGGGAAAAAAGTGCATTATGTGACTTTTTCTTCTTTTTTTTTTCCATAAATACACGGTTAAATACACACCAGATCTTATTTAGGTCTTTATTTAGCTTTACTCCAAGAAGAGAGAGAGTGCAATGGAGTGCAATTTTTTTTTTACTGAAATATTTAATTATTTTGCCATTGCTAATACTGAAACTATGGATAAATTGCTAATGTATATAATGACAAATAATGTGATATAATAATAATAATGTATGTGAATATGACTTTCTGATGATTCCATCCTAATCCAGAACAGGAAGAGATTACAGTAAGGTGAAGGCAGAGTGGAAGATGAGAAGATGGAGGCTGTAACCCAGGGGGTTTGTTGGGAGGCTGTAGGCCTGTGAGGTGCCCAGTCTGGCTGTGGTATACTGTATACACACACACACACACACACACACCTGTCGTGTGAATTGGGAGGGAGGAAGTGTGCACGAAGAGACAGATGGAACCTTTAAGCGGGGTGAGTGCTTCCCTGTTTTAAAGCCCAGCTGTGAATGTATTAAAGACCCCAGTTTTCTTCTCACATTCAACATTCTGGTTTACTTTACTTTAAAAAATTAAATAATTTAATTTCTATCTCTTAGAAATCCGCTCCAAACTAGATCCATATCCGCTTGGATGTTTTGTATGCCTCACATCTGGATTACATGTGAACCACATGTGCGGCATGTACACCTCCAATTTCTGTGTATTGCATAATATGCAAATCAGCTCAATATCTGACTTCCTGTTCCTCCTTTCTAGTAGTTTTATGCAAAATATGGTTTCTGCATTGAAAATTCATGATTTTTTGCACGGCATTTTTATGTCTCCGTTACACGTGATTCTGACACTTGAACTTAAGCCCATTTTTCTTGCGTGATATCGGCTGGAGCGAGGAGAGCTGTGAAGTCCAGCACCACTGTCTGACAGTTTGATGTAACCACACTATGTCTGGGAGAAATCTTTGTTTGGGCTGTGAATAAACAAAAACAAAACAAACAAAAACTATGAAATTATGAAAAGCTATGCAAACTATGAAAAAAAACCTATGCAATTCGAGGCCAGTATTTAATAAATACATAAATTAATAGTAACATCTTTTTTAAGTCCAGGAAAAGTAGGAGGACTTCAGAGAAATCAACATCTTAATTAGCGCCATTGCTTCGAGCTAGATTAGAGTGGCGCGTGCCAGCTGACGGACCGATCCAGACTCGTTTCAGGTTGCTAATGAAGCTGAAGTTGAACATGCCGTTTCAACTCCTATTGATGGAGGAATGGAGAAATCCATTATGATGTCCTAAGTGCTGCTGTCGATGTTGCAGCCTCCATCCAAGGAAGGACATTCGCCGAGCTGTAATGTAAGCAGGGCTCTGTTGATGGACATGAGCTTCCTTGCTGCGCGCTCTCACTTCCAGAATCAAAGCAAAGTTTACACGAGTACAGTGTTAAAACTGACGCACTTTAAATAGTGCATTACGATAGACAGGTGTATTATTTTGCACAGTTGTTATATACTTTATTTTTATTGTTAGCCAAAAAATCCGATAAAATTAAAGCTGATAATCTGTGTATGGATGTTGATTGAGATATGGTGTGACGTTATTTTTTTGCTGTGGTTTATCAGCATTTAACTTCATAATAAAACAGCCTGCTAATATAAAAATAAAATAAAATGCTTTGCTGTGGAAAAGACAACTGTCACGTCGATAGCTGTGCAACCCTTACTTGCCTCATTGCTTTAATTCTCATTTGCATAAATTTGAACTCCACTCATCATATTCCTCATCACGTCACTCCCCCGTCCACTTCACGCCGCCGGTGGTCGCTTTCCCTCCTGTTGCTGAAATACAGCAGCTTTCGTTGAAAAATGAATGACTTCTAATGGCTTTGTCGTGTTGCCGTGGTGATCACACGGTAAACGAGTGCTACCTTTCCGTGGAGGCTTAACACAATGTAATAATGCTAGTCTGGAACACAATAATAGTTCAATAACGACAAACAGAAAACTTCTAGGTTCAGAATGAGAGAAATTCCTTTAATTCCTTCATCTAATTTCCATTCGTTCCAAGCTTAGACGTCTTTTGTCATTCATTTTGTTTTCTTTTATTGCTATGCAAATGCATCATGCATCATCCATCACTCATCTTTCAGTTATTATTAAAAAATACAATCCTGTGTTTGCCATATATTTCTCTCGCACCAGCCCAAGCGGCTAACACGGTAGAAGAAGAGACGCCCGTGCGTGCGACATTAACCTCAGTTAACAGCTTCAAATGAGCTATTAAATTGTTCATACGGAGACAAATTCTGAGTGCTATTCAAGTGGGTCTTTAGAAGTGACTTTTCGTCTCTAATACGTTCTCAAGATATGTGAGAATACTACTAATTATAGGCTTTCGTAATGTGCCATGGCAGCCCTCCACAGAGCCGACTTCACTCATCCTCTCTGGCTCCCACTCTCCTAAAGTAGTTACGTACATTTAGTGGAACAATGCATGAATGCTTATCGAATGTCTGCTTCCTTTTCTCCCGTACCGTCCCTCTGCCACTATCTTATTGCCTAAATGCGGCTCCGTCTGCGCTGTCTCCATCTCATCGAGCGAAGTGTGTGTTCCAGCATTCACCCGGACAATGGCTTTGCTCATTTATGTGACACATGACTCATCGGAGTGAGAATCCACTCGTGAAAGGAAAGAAACAGTCGATTTTTTTTTTTTTAATAATTCATTAGCTGATAAGATGTGAAATAGTGTTTAAAAAAAAACTTGTTTTAACTCCAAAATCTTCAGAAATCCATCAAGTGGAGATGAAGACGAGGATGATTCATTCATCTGGTTTGAACCATTTATCCAAAGCTGTTGCAGTATTTGAATGGAGCTCTGGTGTGTTTTCCGCCTCGGTGCAGAAAACACACAGTGCAAGGTGGTCTCATTCGACTTCCATGTGAGCCTGACTGCACTGAGAAAGCGATTCGACTCTGAATCGACTCTCCTGAAGTGAATCAAACATGTTTTTTTAGAAGCGATCTTCTAAACTGAGCCACGAGGCGCAAAATGAGCCAAAGGACAGAGCTGTAGAACTGCAGGAACGCCATGTGTTTTCAAAAGATTTGGAAGAACTGAAAGTAAGGAATAAAACAGGGTGGGACGTGTTGTTCAGTGACTGAGTGGTGTGACGCATTGATTATGATATTCCTCTAAGAAGCGTGTCTTGAGTTTTCTCATATTACAGCGATTTGATAACGAATAAGATGTTTTATCAGTTAAACAAAGATACATGACACTTTTTTTATCCATTTATAGCTACGTTTACCATTGTGGAAT